>KQ464125.1:34378-143278 GCA_001304625.1 Trametes sp. AH28-2
TCGAGGATCGATCCCCGCTCGGAGCCCGGCCCCTCCTGGACCTCCTCCTCCAACCCCGGTCCATCAGGGACCTCCTTCGCAGAAGCGGGTCCGTCGAGGACCACCACGATGGAGGCTGGGCCCTCCCGGACGACTTCGTCCACGGCTGGTCCAGCAAGGACCCCGCAAAACTCGCCCCCGGCTCCCTCGACCACGCTGCCCGAGACGCCGCGTTCGGCTCGGCAGCCGTCGACCCCGGGCGAGCGCACCCTGGTCTCGTACCGAGACCTGTCGGACCTGTCGAGCGACGACGCGGAGGGACGGTCGGCCATCGACCACGACGTCATCCGTCGCAAGACGGAGCGTCAACGAGGACGCGCCGCGATGCGCGGCGTGCGGTACCCCCCAACCGCTCAAGGGTTTGGGCGCACCGTGGAGGGCCGCGACCCTCCTCCTCGTATCGACGGCTGGCCGTACGATTCGCTGAGGCCCCCGGTCGACTCCGACCCGCGCCAGACCGACCACTGGTACAATTATGTACCGGTCACCGAGCCCCAAGCTCGGGTGATCATGGACGCCGCGAGTCGCGACATGGGGCAGGCCCGGGCACGGGTGGTGCACTTGCTCCAGCAAGTGAGCGACAACCCCGCACTCATAGGAGTGCAGGGGATGCGCATCCTCGTCGACTCCTGGCGCAACCCCGACCGGCGGCCGTACCTCCCAACGGTACTTCACCCGGCGGCGTACAACCCGCCCAACCTCGAGCCGGCGGACACGACGCACCTGCCGCCGCCCACGATGCGCAACCGCGGGAGGGAGATCCTCCCCAACACCCAAAACCGGCGCAAGGAGACGCGCCCCGAGCGGGACCTACATGGTCCGAGGCGCAAGCAGCCTCGATCGGACGCACCGCCGTCCGAGCACCGCGAGTGGATGCGCTCCTACCCCGACCGCATCCCAGCGTGGATGAGCCGGGATCAGGACGGAGGACCAACCTCCTCGCACGTCGAGTTCTTCGTCGTGACGAGGCAGTCCCTCCGCCGCGATCTCACCCCCGGCGAGCGCGCTCGATGGATCGAGCTGACGGAGGTACTGTTCTCAGTACCCCGTCTCTACCGCCACATCCTCGAACGGTGGCACCTCGAGCCCCGCGCGACGTACGCGGGCGCGCCCTACACGCGCGGCATGGGGGACAACGAGTTGTCCCTTTTCCATGTCGCGTGGTGGCACGCGCAGAGGGGCGTCTCGTTCGCCATGGCGGAACGGATGGAACGGCCTGCGTTCCGCGCGCGAGCGCATCGCGAGGGACGCGACCACACGCAACTCGTGGTCGCGTTCAACGGGATCAACTCGGTGACCGACGTCACCACCGTTCCTCCCCTCGCGTCGCTCAACCTCGAGTTCGCGCAGACCGCGGCCCCGCCTACCACCACCCCGACGGCCCCTACCGTCTCGCTCCCCGGCCAGTCGGCTGCACCGACGCAGATGGAGGTCGACAACCAGGTCGACTCCATCGCGTCCACCCCTCAACGGCCTCCGGACGCCAACGACGACGCTCCGGAGGCGCGACAAGAGGGAGACGGTGAGCCGTCAGGAGCTGCGGCCGAGCCCGCCGACGACCCCATGGACAAATGAGTCCTGGAGGTTCTTGTACCCGGACGACGCCGTCCCTTCATCGATGCTATAGCATCCCCAGCCTGTCGAGTGTAACGCCGCACTGCGACTTGTATACTCGGCGCGGACGATATCGTCCTTCATCATCATACCGTGTACATACACGAAGCGAGCACTGGACGGCGCACCCCGTCGCAGTTGATATATTCATGGTGCCGGGACAAACTTTGTCCCTTCCTCGTCCTACCAGGGGCTAGACGTGCGCAGCGTCTGGTTCTGTGTATAATACTGCGTGAACGCCACTCCCAGTTGTGGCCATTCCCTTTCCTCATTATTATTTGAGACCCATATTCGGGTCTAAGGGGGGAGAGTGTAAGGATCCCAGATGGATCCTTAGCACGACCGCCGTGCTGGAGACTTAGTGTCTCCTGGAGGTAACGCCTGCGGCGTGCAGCGAGACATGGGGCGCGTAAGCGCCCATAGATTAGATCGCATGCTTGTATCTTATCTAGTCGCGTACGGCGACCCAAGGTTCGGGCCTTGGGCGCCTGGTGGGGGCAGAGACTACCAACCCCCCACCATCCCACGAGTACGCCGAGCCAATAAAGCCCGGTCCAGAGTACTTGAGGGATACGGGGGACCGGAGTCTCGCATCGTATACTTACAGTCTCATCCTGCATCTGGGTATAGAATGTCAGTGTTTGTGATTCAAAAGCTATATTGGTCAAAACTTGGTGACACATTCTGGCGCTTCAAGTGACCTGTGATATCACACATTTCCATACTTTTTGTGCCCACGAGTAGTGTACTCAAAGTTGATGGAATACCAAATAGGGACAAATTGGGTGTTCTTTTGCTAGGCTCTGTGTATATATATGTATTTGTTGTCAGCTGTCACCAAGAGTTTAGGGATTCATTCTTGCTTAGAATGTAGGTGTGAGAGATTGTGCCCAGACAATAACACAATCTAACAACTGGGCCAAAAGGCCACTATACTGAGGCTATCAGCTTGTTTGTCTGGATCTATATAAGCAGTTTTTTTCCATGCTCACCTCATGACAGTAGGACATGTTATGTTTCTTGAGTAAACTTGTGTACACTACTTTTCAATTAACCTCTCATCCTTCTCCCTAAAGTCACCCCCTCAACTTAAATTGGCAGTGGGAAGGAGCCTGAGAGTGAGGCTGATCAGGGGCAGAGAAGTTCGGATTTTGATAATAAGATGGATGGAGGAGTGTGGCAAGGGGAGTAACAAGAGTGTGATATGATATTCAAGATGAGTAACTACAATGGCCCCACTCAGTATATATACTCATGGGTGCCAAAATTATGGGAACAGGTGCCCATGTTGATGTCCCTGTACTGCAGAGTTTGCTCAATTGACCACTACCAATGAGCGACATTGGCACACCAAAGAGACAGTGATGTAGTGTAGTATATGTAGTATTATTGTGAGGTATCACAGATTTTTCTGAGCCAAAGCAGGTGCAAGCAAGGGCGAGTTAATCTGCATATGTGCGAATTTAATGTTTACATCTTGAAGGCACCTTGGGCAATAGTATAAAATGTGGGTTTTGCTTTATATAATACTACATGATGTATGTATGCTAGTATATACCAGAGAACCAGACCAGGGTCAGGCATGTTGTCTAGCCAGGGTCAAGTCCAGGAAATGCAGGAGTTAAGTCCCAGAAAATGTGGTAGTCAAATACTGTAAAATGCGAAATGTAAGCCCAGACCCGTAAAAGTGGGGGTTCAATACCAGAAAATGCGGAGATCATATGAAGTACATATTTGCACAGGTTGTAACACTGCACCGGAAGACCTTTGCAAGTATGTTCACATAGCACTCCATAGCTGGCTTAAAGGCAGCCCAAATGGGACTTCAACCACATGTGTGTTTGTAAGGGCTGGCAACGCCTGCGGAAGTCATTTTGTTTACATTTGTTTGCAAGCACACGGGGCGCCTAGAAAAGGTGGTACAGAAAGTTGGCGACATATGTACATGATGCTTGGGTCGGTAGATATATTATGAGAGGATGTGTGGGTCTGAAAAGGGTCTGTGTATGTTACCTTCACAAAAAAATGTCAAAAAAGCTCATGGTGCGTGAGATTGCTGGCCTAAAGCACACTACGGAGGCACCAAGGTACAAAACATCCTGAACATAACATGATTCCCTACCCATATATACTAAGAATCCAATGCGCGAAGGCGCACAGCGTGTGGATGAGGAAGAAAATGTTGCGCACTGTGTAGGCCATAGCCGCCTGTGCGCGAACCCCACGCAACGCGCGCGCACTTGTCGCCGCGGTGTCACACACCAAAATGGTTTGGTACATGGACCTGCTGGTATTGGCCAGAATATACAAGAATTCTTCAGAACACTCAAGCACTCCAGTCCATCTCAGCAGCACCAGCACTATCAGATGAAGCAAGCCACCTTAGGACTATCCCAGAAGGGGCCAGAATAATCAGGAAAACTGCAGAAGAACCGGAGCTATAGCCGGTGACAAGACCATTCAGAACCGGAAATGACCAGAAGGCCCTCGGCCTGACCTAGAACATTCCAGAATATGCTCTGGCATACCCCAAGATTTGTTGCATCTGCAAAGAAAATACCAGAACATGCTAGTTCAGGCAGCTGGAGAATTATGCAGTGTGTTCTAGAATATTCTGGAAAACACTGGAACAGCCAAGGACTATCTCAGAATATTGAGGGGCTCTCAGGATATACCTCAGAATTGTCAAGACATAGGCAGAACATTCCAAGAATATTCCCAGAATATTCCAGAAGACGCAGGAAAGCTGTAGGAAGGCTGGAGAAGAGGCAATGGCAGAAGCTGGAAAAAGCTGGATACGCTGGAATAAAGGAGAATGTAGGAGAAGATGCTGGTCACAGATTAGTCATAGTGTAGATCTACCAAAATTGGTACTGTACAGTAGTTCCCACACCACTCGTCCCCGGGTATAAATACTGGGCCAACGAAGGGGTCAAAGACAATCAACATATTTTTCAGCAAGCATTACAGTCAGTCAGCCACTAGCCAGCAAGCAGGCTAGCCAAGCCAAGCAAGGCAGCAAGTACAGCCTAAGGGCTAGATCAGTGTGGGAACTCAGAACTCACCTGGAGTTCTGCCACTACTAGCACATGAGAAAGGAAGCAATCAGATTAGTTGGGGTTTGATGGAACCTTGCAACAACTACTGATACAAGAGGTGTAAGGATTTCAATGGACTTAGGGTTAGGGTTCCTGGACTTATGCCGCAGATGCTAGCTACATGGTCTTTAGCTTTCCACCACCCCACTTGTTGCTACGTCTGTGTTACTTCTGGCTATAGATCAGGATCTAACGCACTTGTGAACGGCGTGAGGAAGGCTCAACCCCCATGAATTCTTACAAGAGGAGACCACGCACCACAATAATAGGATCTGTCAGGTTAGTTGGGCTCTGCTAAGAGTTTGCGACAACTACTGACCACGGACGAAGAAGACACGATCACAAGAACACGGAAGCTGCCAGACTGGTTGGGGTTCACTGGAACTTTACGACAACTACTGGTACAAAGACTGAAGCACAACCTCAAGACACCTCACCCTTGGCCAACACCGGAGGATCTACCCATAGGAGAGAACCCAGATCCACGACAGGATTAGCAGGACCTGACCTTCCTCAGCAAGTATAGGGAGACTCTGTCCCAATTATTAGGAGAACCAGCACCAAGGCTAGGACGTAGCCCCACATCTACCCTTCACAACATCTCAGTGGTTTATTCAAGGAACAGCCAGCCCGGCTATAGTCATGAACCCGGCAAGGCCTCTGTTGGAAAAGGAGGAAACCCCACACGCTTTGCGGTATCATCAGGGAATCATATTACCTGCCCCTCAATCAACACACCTCTACATCTGATTCCCGAATTGTACACGACAGCGCGCCCACTCTTTGTTCAGTCTCGCGTAACCTGTGTTTGACAGTGACTGAGATGAACTTGCCCCAATAATTTATTGTTTGCTTACTTGTTACCTTTCTGACCTATTCATGTCTCTTAAATCTGGGTTTATAAGTATATCGGTGCTATCATTGCTGGGCGGTGCGAACAGGCAAACTATGTATCTCTCAGAGTACTAAGATGATCCCAACGTGATGCGACGCACTGACCATGGGCATCTTTTGTGTGCGAGACGCGCTCCACCTTTGGTTTTGTCAATCCTTGGCAAGGCTGCACATAGGTTAACCTACAGGTGATCTAGATCTGTATCTACAGGTAATGGGGGATTGTGAGCCATGACCTGGAGCTGGGGCTGATCTGTATACTAGGTACCTACTACCTATTGACCCGTACCTAGTACCTATAGGTTGATCTGTACACCACTTGGGCATGTATATGCTGTATAAAACTCCGTCAACAACTCACCACTGAATATATGAAAATAATTCTGAATGCCCCAACAGGGTATCTCTATCATTGCAGTGCATACCAGCAACACATATACCCTATAATCCAAGTGTATGCTCAAGAGTTTTGGCATGAAGAGCAGACAGCATACAATAGTCAGGGAGAAAATATAGTTGGTGGAAATACATGCACACCAGATGAGCCAATAGGTGACACACATTGGCAATGTGAGTTACTCACTCGAATCCTCGGGCCGTGTTCTGCGCGAGGTCCTCAGCAAGGACTCCTGGGGGCTAGGCTGACTCGGGCGCCTGCCGATACGCACTCGCGATGCGAGCGCGCACCTGGGGGCAGGCGCCCACGTCGCATTTCCAGTTCGAAACGCTAGTTATGCTATAATACATGATGTTTCGCGAGGAGAAATGTGCGACAGGGAGGGAGGGTGGGTAGCAAGAAAAACTCGCACTGGCAGCGAGGAGGAGAGAAAAGGTCAGCTAGTCTGACCTGGGACCCGCACGAGGGACGAAGAAAGGCTCACCTGGCAGCGAGGAGGAGAGAAGAGGTGAGAGAGGGGTATCTCCTGCTGCCGGGGTGAGAGCCCTCTGCGCGGCACAAGGCCGGGACGGCGCCCGGAAAGGCAACCGGGCGCGGCTCGCTGCCGGAGGCTGGCGCGAGACGACGGAGGGGCCGGCACCCAGGAAGGGCATCTGGGCGCGGATCGCTGCCGAGCGCGGCGCGATACGACTGCCCCTCCGATTCGACTTGTGTAACTATACTTTAAACTCGACTAAGGCATTAGAAGTTCTGGCATTGTGTACTTGTGATTGAAAGACTCAGAACAGTATTTGGTATCCTGTTGGAGCAATGCCTATTCTTCTGCTGTAAAACACTATACTTCATAATGTTTCCCCTAGATTCATGGTTGTCCGTGAGTCAAAGCGGCAGAACCAGATCATATAGGTTGTTCTATCAGGTCGGAAAATGCTAAAAGCTTTGATCTAGAGCTGGGGTTGATCTGCATTCTAGGTACCTATACCTAGCTGACCTGAACCTATAGGTCAATCTATAGGTCAATTTGCAGGTCAGATTCAGATTAGGTCAATCTGTGTAGTGATCTGAACCTATGTGCAGCCTTAATCCTTGGCTGAGCGTCGGACTCATGCTATAGGAGACATCTACAAAGCCCGAAGAATCTGTCTATCATAGTTGCAAGAGGAGAAATAAGGAGGAAGGGTGAATACAGGGACCACCTTCCACATTTATTGAGACCCATTTCCTTTTTTATTTGAGCTCTTTTACTATAGAAGATGGCACAAAGCTACTGCTTCCTAACAGATGGGAAGATGTCTACAAGATTATTACAGCTACATCACTTACAAAGTTCTACTTGTACATCTTGTTTTTCCTGATTAGTATCTAGCCCATGCATGGCCCCGTGTAGTAGCTGCTGGGTTGCAAGTACTGCAACAACCCAGGTGCAGATTGTTACACTGTAGGCTGCAGAAATTTTGGATATCAGGCACTTACGCTTAGGATATTCTGTGCTGATTATCTGAATACTCAAAAATCCTGTATCTACTTGATGTACAGTATGTGTTTGCAAGGCAATTTTGTCCTCCCCCTTGCTCTACTTGTGGCCCTCTCACTTGTCGCCGATCAAACACGACCCTCCCATCATTGTTCACGCTCACCTGCAAATCCCGGAAGTGAACAAAAGACCACTAAGGTTGTAGAGTCCACACCGCCCGTTTTGAAATCTCTTGCTTAAGCTATCCTAAACCGTTTCGAAAAATCTTCAAAGTAATTCACCGCGTGTAGTGTATATTCCCCCCATAGATACTTTTGTTCACCATATTACAGCTTCCCATATGTTAATAACGGAACAATAAGGGTTATCAATTGCGAGCAGAGCGTGCTGGCAAGTCAAGCAAAAAAACAAGCTATGAGCAAGGCTCGAACACCTGGCATACCCAAGCAAGTGTACTGTAGAGATCAGACCATAGCGGTGCGTCACAGGTCACAGCGACCTCCACCTCGCCGCTATTGGTCCCTCGGCCACTGGTCACCCCGGCCGCCGCCGCTTGTGACAGAGGTACACACACCGTAGCGCCCGCCGCCGCTGACGCGGCAGCGGGAGATTGTGTCACAACCGCCGCTCCGGATGGCGCGGTCACAGGTCACCGTAGACCCCGCCGTTCCGCCGCATCGTATCGAGCCGGTCACACCGAAACCCGCCGCCGCTAAGGTCGGATCTCTACAGTATCTTGACAGACATCACTATCGCTTCACCACGGTTCCTACAGTGTAAGGGAATATCTTTGCATAATGATTCAACGCCGGCTGCCCTCCACACCACCTGTTTTGAAAGTCCGTGCTCACATGAGACTATCCTATGGCTTGTGGTATACTCTCGCATAAAGGTCAAGCCTAAATGCCTTGGAAAACAGTGCTTGTAAGTTGTATACTGTTACAGCCCAAGGGAGCCCAAACGGGACTTCAAACGCACGCGCATTTGAAGTCCCGTTTGGGCCGCCTTTAGACCGGCTATACATTAAAATGTTACTGGGCTTAGAAAGACCTCCTGGCACAGTTGGATTATGAGCGGGCCCTTCCGTGGGCCCGACAGCTCGACTCCTCCTTATGCACATTTTTACCACACAGGGAAATTCTGGTGGCAGTGCAAAAGGCACCTACTGTACGAATCAAAGCAACTCGGATGGTCACATGTCACATTCCTCGTTTTCCGGCCTATGTCACGTGTCACAGCCCACTCCGGGGCCCTAAGCGCCTGTGTTTCGTGGTCGCTCCCGGCGCCTATATACTGTTTATGGTAGGTACATGGGCGCCTCCTTGTCTCCGCTTTTTTCCCGGGTGGCACCTGTCACACCCCCTCCGGGTTGCTTTGATTCATACAGTATTTCTCCGCGTGCGGGAAAAGGGACTCTTTCAAGAAGATTTTTCGAAACCTTTTAGGATAACTTCAAGAAGAGATTTCAAAATGAGCGATGTAAACGGCTCTAAGGTTGGCCTCATTCATACATGACCACTGCCACGTGCGGTGGCCATGGTGTGACCCCCGCCAAAAAGTGCAATTGACCACCGGTGCGTGACAGTTTAGGCAACACCACTAAACTATCTTGTCTCTCAAATTGCCCTCTATCGGAAACTGCCTTGCAATTTTCTGTCAGGAGCAGAGCTCTCTGCAATATATTGCAAAAGACTTTGTCTTCCGGGCTGAACCTCGAGAGGAGATAGCTAAGCGAGCTAATGTCGCGCAAACCCATGTGGCAGTGGTCATGTATGGATAAGGCCAACCTTACCATCACCAGAAGCAGGAATCATGTGATTGGTTGATAGTATGCCTGTGAGCACTGCATGTTGGAACATTTACACTGGTTGGGGGTGGGAAGATGATTATGTGATTTCGTGACATGCCAAGCCCTTCGATGAATGTATGCCTACTTGGGCTACAGTACATGGTTGTGTGAGAGAACAGGGCCCGAATCTGGTAGAAATTAGCAGCTTTATTGAAGATTTGAGTGATTAATGTTCTACGTTGATGCACTCCAAACCGGCATGTTGAGCAAATCTTGCAGTTTTCGCATCCATGACAGGCACCATACATACAGCAGGGAACTGCCTACAAAAGAGAACCAGCTACAACGCACATCCAAACAATCAGAAGCACCGACAACCTATATTATCCCCTCTCCTTCCCGTTAGGCGAGTTGCCAGAGAATCGCTGTTGGATGCGTGCATAGTGGTCCATCTCGTCTTGACTGACACTCGGAACGAGCTCACGCAATGCCGCGTTGAAGTCTTCCTCGGACACCAATACCTCTGTCTCAGCCGGTGTCGCAAGCTCGCCGAGGTAGTACTGCGGCGTCATCGGGAACGGATGCGGAGAGTTGGAAGGCGGTGAGGCGTTCAGCTTGGCTGTGCATTCGTGCGGATATAAGCAAGATACACCGATGGGAGCAAGTGGGGAGCATGACTAACCGATGATCGCCTCTAGCTCCTCCGCCTTGCGAGACATAGCCTTCAGGAGCGCATCCGCGCAAAGGGCGTAGAAGTCGGCGCCGGTGTAGTGGAAGGGACACTGCTCCGCGACGCGCTCGAGCTTCAGGTCTGGGTGGAGGCGGAACTTGCGGGTCAGGGCCTGCAGGATGTTGAGCTGCGCTTCGTGTGTCGTGCTGACGCCGAGGTACAGCATGCGGTCAAATCTGTGCGATGGATAGTTCAGAACTGTCCCTGAAGTGAGAAGGACTCAGTGTAAGACTTGCCGTCCCGGTCGAAGCAGAGCGGGATCGAGTAGATCAGGCCGATTCGTTGCCCCGATGACGAAGACGTCTGCGCCCGCCTTCCCACCCGACAAGCCGTCAAGCTCCGCGAGCAGCTGGCTGACGATACGGTCCATAACACCGCCCGAGTCACCATGGTTTCCACGCTTCGGCGCAACGGAGTCCAGCTCGTCGAAGAAAATGACACAGGGGCGCGCGTCGCGTGCACGCTGGAACACGCGCCTAACGTTCGCCTCGGACTCGCCGATGTACATGTTAAGCAGCTCCGGGCCCTTGACGGAGAAGAAGTTGAGTGCGCATGAGGTTGCGACGGCTTTTGCGATCAGGGTCTTGCCCGTCCCTGGGGGCCCGTAGAGCAGAACGCCTGATAAGATGTGAGCGGCGTCCACGAGAGGTTGTACTCTGGCATACCGGATCGTTGCTTCAGTCCATCGGCGAAGAGTTCAGGATGCTCGAGCGGCAGCTGGATTGTGTCTAGAATGTCCGCCTTGACATGGGCAAGTCCGCCAACGTCGTCCCATGACACAGAGGGGATCTTCGGCGCGCCAATACTCTCCGAGTACGAAGCCCTCGCCTTGCCCAAAGCCGACTCGAAGTCGGCCGCGGTCAAGGGCATGCCGGAGGAGAACACGTCATAGACATTATTGCTCCTTGGAAAGAGTGAGCGCAAGGCATGCTATTCCATGGGGAGCAACTTACGAGGTGTCTATAGACCTCTGCACTGCCGCGGCCTTCGCTCGAGCAACGAGGTCAACAAGGTCGGCAGCAACGAGCGCCGCCGTCTGGACTGCGATGTCTTTGACCGACACGTCCGGAGCGAGGGTGCTATTTGCAAGTGTCGAAAGCAGAATGTCATATCGTTCCGCTTCGCCGGGAGCCTGAGAACGCGAGTTCGGGAACTTCACCAAGGTAGAACGTCTTTGGCACGTACCTCGAAGACGACTTCATGCTTGAAGCACGAAAGGACTTTCGGCGGTACCCGATCAGGACTATCGGTCGTCCCAAACAGCAGCACGGGAAATCCAGTCAGAGTCCATGAGGACTGCAAACCTGCGATACAGTCGCGAAGAACCTCCGCGACAGCCGGTTCTGTCTTGAATAAGCTCTCCGTGGACGTCTCAGAGGTTGAATCAACTCACCCTTTCCAGGCTCAAGACCCTGAGTGCTCTGTGCGAAGGCGTCGATGTGCTTCAAGAGAAGGACACATGGCGAGCATGATGCTGCTCGCTCGAATCGAGCTTGGAGCGTACCCTCAGTTTTGGCATCCGTGTCACTAATCACATCGTAGCAATCAACCTACCCAGGTATTAGCAATGCATATTACGCCGCATCGGAATAACACACACCTCCAGGAGATGGATTCCCAATCGTTGCGCGACCCATCCCGCCGTCGTAGATTTACCGCCGCCTCGCGGGCCTTGAAGGAGGATTGACAGCTGCAAGTGGTAATCAACCGCGCGGCGGTTCAAAGCGGCAGAAGCTAGAGCTAGCAGCTTCCCGTATGTCGTCTCCTGATCCGGGATGGCGTCCAGCGGTGGCGGGACCCTTTGACCTGAGCTACATTGAGCACATGTTACGGCCCCCATGATGATAAATTCATACCGACACCGAGATACTGAGCCATGTCCGGAACGCGAGAATGCTCGATGCCCGTCTGCACCATCCGCGTCACGGACGGATCCACCCAGCACCCGAGTTCGCCGAGAGTTGCGCCAACGTACATGTCTGGTGAAGACATTTCGCCAAGGCGCGACGGGACATTGTGCTCGACGTTCGTGATGAGGAAATATACCAGCTCGTTTGGCTCGCCAGAGAACTGTGCGTCGCTATGACCGAATGAGAAAAAAGCGCGTAACTCGAGAATCAACGCTTACTCGAAGTCAACGTCAGCCTCTTCGACGTCCTCGTCGTCCGGGCCACTAGTGTGCCTCAGCAGGTCGTCCGTATTGATGCCTACCGCAATGACATCCCCTTGCTTGACCAGCCTAGTAGTATCCTTGAAGAAGCTCTGCAATGCCTGCAAGAACAGTGGCTGATACGTCCTGTCTGTCGAGAACGCAGAGGCGACTCTGGCAATCGTGACGGTCTTGGCCACGGGTATTGCAGGTCGTCGGGAGCCAAATGGGCTGGGACGGATGCAGACCTCCGGTTCTCGGGCGAGCCCTGTTTGCGAGCAGAGATTGTGCACAATTTGAGGGGATAAGTGCAGCCCGCTGAGAGGATGTCAGGAAGATTCATTATTCACGTTGGCTGAACTCACGAGCTGCTCGCGATATCATCTCGTGCATGTACCCGGACAAGGCGGAAGTTGTTTCCATGGTGCGACCTCATGATGCCCTGGCTTCCCTTCAGCTCAAGGATCGTTCAGCCGTGGCATGCACATACCCATTCGCCGTCGAGGACGCCGATGCGACTCAACTCGGAGGTGCGCACATACACCGCACATTCATCTTCCAGATGCGACACTTGCCGCCGGAGCGCATGCGCCCTGTATGTCCGCTCAGGTTGGCTGAGATGCAAGCTACTGTCCCCCTCGGACGCCCCATTGATGACACCATTCGTGGTGGCCCCGTTAGGCGTAGACGCGGGTGAATTTGACAAACTGAGCGAGCGCAAGACAGAGCCGGCCAGAAAGTCCTCTCCGATATCAAACTCGCCCGCTTCAGATCCAGAAAGCGAGGAGCGCTCGTCCAAGTCGCCGTCGGGGATAGTGGGGATAGCGTCGTCGGACAAGATTTCTTCGTCTGCGGTAGGCGTCGCGGACACGTACAACTTGGTCGTCCCGCGCTGGGCGACACCTTGTTGCACCGGCGCGGCCATGACTAGCCTGTACTGCAGAGAGGGCGCAAGCGCGGTAGAGGAGGACCCAGCGCCTGCCTCGCGCGGCAGTGTGTATGTTGCGCCCTCGCGTATGACCGCATCGTTCGCGAACAGCCAGTCTTCCAGAGCAGCAGGGTTCGAGGACGCGTATGTGTACGCCTCTTCGGAGAGGGCGGAGAGGATGACCTCCGAAAGGGTGACCGGGCGCACGACCGTGACCAGATGGGTTGGCTCCGCAGAGGCTGGCGCGGAGGGGAATACGGCAGGGTATTCTGTCTGCCAGCGCGCCGGAACGGAGAGCTCCTTGGCCTATGGTCGATAGCGGCCGTTCAGTACGACTCACACGGACGAACACGCAGGGTACTCACATCGCGGTCGAGCACGCCCCAGCAGGTTACAGACGCGAGTCCGGCAGCATTCCCCGGCTGGTTATGCCCACCGCGCGCGATTGAAAGCGCAACCCTCTCCTCCGCTGTGAGCAGCAGCGCGTTCCATATGTGTTCCGGGACGCGCGCGACGTCGTCCTGGGCGGAGTGGAAGGCGGGGGCGGCGGGTGCGGGGCTGGGACGCTGGAACAAGAAGGCCATCTGGAGAACAGGCGCCGGCGTGCACTCTTTTTCACGCTCGGCCACGACCCGCGCCCGTGTTTCCCCCTTGCCGCCCTCCGCCTTCTTCTGCGCGCCGGCACTCGCACAACCCCCGGCAGCTCTGGGAGATCGCTGCTGCTGGATATCCGAACACGAAACAAACCCGGCGCAAAAAGCAACTTGTGAAATATGAGCAGAGGCGGACGAGGATTTGGCGGCGGTGGATTTGGTGGACGCGGCGGAGGTGCGTTCGTGCGATCCTTCACGTTCTATGTTAGCCAACTGAAGAAAATACAGGCCGCGGTGGCGGAAGGGGAGGTTTCCAGCAGAGGGACATGGGCCCTCCTGATACTGTCTACGGTACGCACCTATCCCTACCCCGCCAGCCATACGATTTACTGACCGGCAAACCATGCACAGAGATGGGCACCTTCCTGCACGCAGTCGAAGACGAGATGCTCTGCCAGTCCCTCATGCCCGACAAGGTCCCCTACTTCAACGCCCCCATCTACCTCCAAAACAAGTCCGTCATCGGCCGCGTCGACGAGATCCTCGGCCCCATCAACGAGGTCTACTTCTCCGTCAAGATGGGCGAGGGCATGGTCGCCAACTCTTTCAAGAAGGGCGACAAGGTCTTCATCGCCGGCGACAAGCTCCTTCCCCTCGAGCGCTTCCTGCCCAAGCCCAAGGTTGCAGGTGAGTTGACTAACCCCACGAGATCCTCCATGTATCTAAGACCTTTTCCAGGTGTGAAAAAGCCCCGCGGGGCTGGTCGCGGTGGTGCTGGCGGCAGAGGCCGCGGTGCACCAGGTGGCCGTGGTGGTGGTCGCGGTGGATTCAGCCGGGGTGGAGGACGCGGCGCACCAAGAGGTCGTGGTGGATTCGGTGGTGACCGTGGGTTCGGCGGCGGGCGCGGTGCGCCAAGAGGTCGCGGCGGCTTTGGGGGAGGACGAGGCGGCGGGCGCGGTGGTTTCCGCGGGTCATAGTATGCTTGCGGACCACAGTGTAGTAGGCGGTGTACGAGTCCCGTTGCTTTCGTTTCCTCTTTTTCTTCCGTCTGTATCTTACTCTGAGCAACACGCCCTCTCGGTCGCCGTCTGCTATATTACAACAAAACTTCCAAGGCAAAAGACAGGTATGGCTACAGTAAGGGTATACGAACAAGTTTACGTCTTGAGAGCTTTGATCTCGTCCGCGACGGTCTTCACGCGCTCTGAACGCTCCTGCTGCACAGGCACCGCCTACACATACCGAATAGTGAACAACCAAATGGGGCAGCCACAGAAGAAGGCCATACCTGCTTCAGCTCTTCGACGATGGCGAACGTTTGCGAAGCAACGTCTTCTATACGTTGATAGGCCTCCGGAGGAACTGAAGAAGGCCATAAGCAGCGCGTCACTCATAGAACTGCAACGCAACGTACTCTCTTCCGCAATTCGCACATCATCTTCGCCTACCTCCGTCAGCGCAGCAGCCTCCTCCGCATCAAGCTCCGCCTGACTCGCGAGGAGCTCGCGCATCTGCCTCTCGATTTCCTCGGGCTTGGTGCGCCGCTCGCGGGCGATTTGCAGGTCCCACCGAAGACTCTGGTCAGAGAGAGACCATATGTGACGGTCGAAGCCCTCGTCAAACGGTTCCATATCTGCGAGAACCATTAGTTGAGTATGGAGCACAAGTGATACGAGGTTCATGCGCACCCTCTTCGTCCTCGTTGATATCCTCCAGGTTCTGGCCGTTCACCCTCACATTCGGCCTCGTCATCTCGAATGTCTTGTCAATGAACTGTCCCCGCGCAAGTGTAAGCCGACACGCTTGCCTAGACACAAAGAGAGCATACCCGATGCAAATGCGCGAGGAGCACCTCGCGGTCCTCAGCAGAGTTGTTTCCACTGAGTTGTTCATCCAGTGCAGTGAGGGCAGCGATGGTGTAGTTGCGCTTGATACGGCGCCAGTCGTCGAGGGTTTCGACAGAGATGCGGGGTAGATCCTCGCGCTGCGCCTCGGCCGACATTGTGGTACAGAGGCAAGCAGGCGAGACAGCCTCGCGCGCGACCGCGACGCGTCTCTCGCGGTCGCGTTCAGTCACGTGCCGATATCAGCCGCCTCCGCCCTCCACTGCCGCCTCCCCTTGGGCCCTTCCAGTACCTTCAAGGGGCATAAAGTAGCTTGATGCGCTGGGAGAACCGTCACGGCCACTTTTTGGCGACCAGTCGTGCAGGCCGGAAGTGCAAGCACTCCGTTCACTTCACCCGTTGAAACACAACGTCCCAGATGCACGCGCCACCCAGCCAGTCTAGCGCGTGGCAGATGCCTTCATAACACGACCCATATCCAGTACAAAGGCATACACGCGAGAGAAACGGTATAAAGAGTGTGCGGTGTGCACCGATGATTCTTCAGGTCTACAGCGAAGTCGCAGAGCTCCCTCACCGCATTCCTCTCCTTTCCTTCTACCACCCGTACCCGTGTCTTCCACCTGTCCCATTCCCTCCCATAACTCCCATCGACACGAAGTGCGCGATCCAGGACACCCCGCGTCTCGGCGCGCCCTGGTTCAGAGGGTGCACCGTGCCCGCGCGACGTGCCCTGAGCCCGTGGTCAGTGCCGCTTCATCCATCACACGAGCATGCTCGATGCTAACAGTCCAATAGGCTGCCGTGGCGCACAAAGAGAGGCGCGATTGACATCCTTGACCTCCGACCGATGTGACCGTCGGTGTCCGTCTTCGATCGCCTCGCCTACGCGTGTCCCGGCCTGGGCGATAGCCACGACGTCCACGTTCGGGTTCAGCGATCTCCTTGTCGATAAAACCGCAGCCGGGGGAGTACACAATGAGCCTCTCGGATGTGTGGCCGATGCGAAGCCCTCTCGTTCTCGTCGTTGCCGGCGGAGGGAGTTGCTCGAGGTTGGCTAGGCTGAGAAGTCCGGCTGGTGAGCACTTTTGCTACGCCCGCGCCGAAGACCGCTACTCACATGAGAACGGCCGACAGGGACAATAACAGCGGGAAGAGTGAACTTGTGATGTGCGAGTTCTGTGGCACTCGCCGGCCTTGTTGTGCGGTCGGTTGTCGTTTTGGCGAATGAGCAACCCCCTCGTACAGCGAGGTCTACTTATACTGTTCGTGCGTCCAAGCGTGAGCTCCCCACGCCCCACGTTTCCGCGCTTGGTCCCGCCTCGAAGGAGACGCAAAGCTGGCACTGGAAGGGGTGCGAAGCCTCCGGGTGCGCCGTCTCGCAGTATCCCATGGGCCGCGCACTACCTCGGGGTGCACGGCTTCGATCTAGCGGTCGAGCCGTGCAGCGTGCTTCTTCGGTGTTGGGTCCAGATCGCGAGAAAGTGTCCAGCCGATGCTGTGATAGCGGCGGTGTTCCGTTTCTAAGATAGAGCCCCAAGCATGCAACGATGACATGGTCAGGTCCTAACGAAAGTCAGTGTCCACGGACGACCTACTGTACCGATACGCCAAGGCCCGGGCGTGATTCACCATGAGCGGCACAGGTGCATTTGAACTGGTGCGACATCGATGCGGAGCAGGTGTTCGCAAGAATGAGCCACTCGCACCCCGTAAACGGTGTGTCTCCCGACGATCTGTCGAGCCCAATGTAAGCGTATGCCAGAAACACATCTTCAATACTGCGGGCCTACAGAGCACTGAATGTCTTATCTCGCGACTCAGGCTCATAGGCCTGGCAGCAACTGCAGATGATACATCTTGAATCGCAAACGAGAGATACAGGCGCCCTTCCGGCGGATGTGCTCTCGTACAGCGACTGGACCAGAAGACATACCCGTGTGCGAGTATAAATCTGTATGATACATCAATTGCAAACAACGAAACGACCCTTCATGTATAGTACAAGTACAACCTTCTTGGTATCCTTACTCTTGACTTGCGCGGCGGATCAACTCTCCCACTTGGTCTGTAGAGGATGTTAGCAACGCCCCACCGGATCGATTTCGATCGCTGTACTCACGTCAGGGTGCTTCTTGAACTCTTCGTAAGCCAGACGGTTGAAGAAGCTGACTTCGGACTCGTTCTCTGCATTGCGTGTGGTCAGCAGCCTGATCTCGCCTCCCCCCTAAGGAACTCACCGAGACCGAGTTCGGCCAGCGTCTTGGAATCGTCATCAAATATCCACTCGTCGTGATCGAGGTTGATGATGAGATTCGTCGTCTACAGACTCGTTCATATACGTGCGTCATGAGAAGGAAGTGGAAGCACCGACCTTCGCTCCGTGTGCCTTTGTGTACAGCTTGATGGTATCTGCAGCCGATCGTCAGCTGTGCCAATTCAAGGGGAGTATATAGGATAGCGTTTACCAAACGTGACGTTCTTGTACGGTTTCCATCCTGGTTGTGTCTGTATCGCTGCAACACAGAGGCGTCAGGATCGCTAGCGTTGTAGAATAGCGAGTTCGGTTACCGTTTCGCACTGTCTCCTTGAGCTGGCCTACTGTGGTCGTCTCGAGGTTGAGATGGTGGAGCACGAGACTCTTCTCTGTGCGAAACTCGAAGGACTTGATCACCCTGACGGTGAGGGTAGCGTCGGTCTTGGGGACCGCGAGGTTGACGGGGATGTCTGAGATACCGTCAGAAGACATGGCTGGTACGCTTGGCTGTGGTGCGGTGAGTAGCGGTGCGAGTTCGGACTGGGCTATGTTGCGGGGCCTGGTACTTTTTGTACTGTGATATTCTGGCGGCGGTGAACGTTCAGGACGATCCTCGAATCCCTCGGCATCCGCCGGACCCCGCACTACCCTTCGGCGTCTAAGCCGCATACGATCTCTTTCCGCCACTCGAGTACTTCGACTCGGAGCAGTCGACAGTCGGCAGAATCACCGCAGCGCTCGTCTTCATCTCATGACACGGCTTGGCCGCCGTGAGTCGGCATCATACAGATCAGGTACGCCCACAACCGCTGCAGCGGGCGCCGACGCATCCCAATTCCCCGCTCTGGCACAAATGGGGTTTGTTCGTAACACTCCGCGGCGTCTCGCCCTCCCGACGAATATATGACACGTCTATTCTCGAGACCCTTTCATTTTCAGAGAGAAGACGAAGCCGTGAGGG
Organism: Trametes sp. AH28-2; assembly: GCA_001304625.1. Classification (NCBI taxonomy): domain Eukaryota; kingdom Fungi; phylum Basidiomycota; class Agaricomycetes; order Polyporales; family Polyporaceae; genus Trametes; species Trametes sp. AH28-2. The sequence goes on from KQ464125.1 coordinate 53,146, forward strand.
ATTTCACAGGTGAGAGTGCTGGGTGCGTCATCTGTCTCAATTGGCACAGCGATTGTACACGCTCCCGATGATTCTCCGTGCCGCACTCAACATATAAATCGCTCGCACTGCAGGCCGGGCACGGCCCGCTTCCAAGAGACAGACCGTTTGTCTCTCGTCTCACCCACCCCTGCACATACCAGCTAGCGACGAAGCCAGTCTTGCGTCCATGTCTCGCAGCTTTCTGGACCTGTCCATCCCTGACCTTGTCAGCAAACTGACCACCGAGGAGAAAATCAAGCTCCTCAGCGGTCCCAACTGGTGGAACACCAATGCCATCGAACGCCTCGGTATACCCGCCGTGAGGATGAGCGATGGTCCCAATGTTTGTTCAGCACACTTTTGCCGCCTTTTTCACTCATTGACGCTATTCACTTGTGTACAGGGAGTTAGAGGTTCCTCACACTTCGTCTCCACCCCAGCGCAATGCCTTCCTGTACGTATCACGGCCTGAAGCGCGGTTTGTATTGTATGAATCATCACTGTTCCAGTGCGCGACGTCTATGGCGTCCACTTTCGATCAAGACCTATTGTTCGAGGTCGGTAAATTCCTGGGTGAAGAGACCAAGATCAAATCGTCCGTCATCCTCCTCGCCCCGACATGCAACATCCAGCGTAACCCTCTGGGTGGACGCGCTTTCGAGTCATTCTCAGAGGACCCCCACCTATCCGGTACCTTCACACGCACGTCTCCCGCTTTACGTCGAAGTTGACGATAATCCAGGCTCTATGGCCGCTGCATACGTAAACGGTCTGCAGTCACAGGGTGTCGCTTCGACGATCAAGCACTTCGTCGGCAACGACCAGGAGCATGAACGGACCGCTGCTGAATCCGTTTTGTCCGACCGCGCACTTCGCGAGATCTACCTATACCCGTGCGCACGCAGATACTGACCGCTCTCGAACATCTCACGAACACTTGCCATGCTCGTGTCCTTCCCGCTAGATTCATGCTTGCACAGAAGAAGGCCCGTCCGGGGGCCTTTATGACCTCGTGCGCTTCTCCCAGGATATCCCGTCCTATCTTCACGCTGATCCATGCATATTCAGGTACGGAAGAATCAACGGTGTACATTGCGCCGAGAACCCGACCCTCCTGAAGGACATCTTGCGGAAAGAATGGGGCTTCGACGGCATTGTCATAAGCGACTGGTACGTCGCAATGCCCTAGTGCGCTCTCATCCTTTTCTGGCGCGCCGACGGCACATCTCCCTCGCATTCTCATTACCCCGTTCCTCCCATTTAGGTTCGGCACGTACAGCGTCGACCTCGCAATCAACGCCGGCCTGGACCTCGAGATGCCTGGGCCGCCGCGCTGGCGCACCCCTCTGCTCGTGAACCACATGCTCTCGTGCCAGAAAGTCCTCCCCTCAACGCTCGACGAGCGCGCCCAGGACATCCTATCCTTCGTCCAGCGCCAAGCGCGCCGGAACCCAGACGTTGTGTTCGGCGATGGGGAGGAGCGTACGCGTGACTCCCCCGAAGGGCGCGCGTTCTGCAGGCGGCTCGCAGCGGAGGGCATCGTTGTACTCAAGAACGAGCGGGACGTGCTGCCGCTCGAGGCGAAGAAGGTGAAGCGTGTAGCACTGATCGGGCCGAACATGAAGGAGAGGGTGATCTCTGGCGGGGGTTCTGCTGCGCTGAAGGCCAGCTACGTTGTGACCCCTTACCAGGGTATCGTGCAGAACGCGCCGAATGAAGTTGAGTTCGACTACACGGTAGGGTGCTACGGTAAGCTTGATGCGGGTCGCGGCTTTGACGACACGATGGCTAACGCACTGGAACAGCATACAAGTACACCCCTACTCTCGAAACATACTTGAAGACGCCGTCTGGACAGCCTGGCTGGTTGTGCACCTTCTATAACCACGACACCAACGGCAACCCGACAGGGGAGCCCGTCGGGGAATACGTGCTCCAAGACACACGTGTGAAACTGAACGACTTTCTACCCAAGGGCCTGACGGAGACATGGACTATCAAGCTCCGCGGTAGTCTTACAATGGACAAGACCGCGGAGTATGAGCTAGGCTTAACCGTTGCTGGACGGGCAAGGCTCTTCGTCAATGGCAAGCTCACCATCGATAACTGGACGAAGCAGAGACCGGGCGACTTCTTCTACGGGTACGTGGATTTTTGTCCCTTTCTTCATGATGCCCCAAACATAATGCAATAAGTTTACTCACTTCCTATACAGACAAGGTACCGTAGAAGAGCTCGGAACCATCTCCCTCACCGCCGGAGAGCCCGTCGACATCCTCGTCGAGTACACCAACACCAAGCCCCCAGAGGGCCCAGAAGCAGACCGCTCGCAGCCTGCCTTGATGCGCGGCGTGGTAAGTTCACGCATACTCTACTGATCCGGACCACCACTCAAACACACAACATCTATAGCGACTCGGAGGCTGCGAGAAGATCGACCCCGAGGAAGCACTCGTCGCAGCCGAGAAGCTCGCCGCCTCCTCCGACGTCGCCATCGTCGTCGTCGGCCTCTCTCCCGACTGGGAAAGCGAAGGCTTCGACCGCCCGACTCTCGACATGCCCGGCCCCCAAAACGAGCTCATCTCCCGCGTCGCGAAGGCCAACCCGAACACCGTCGTGTGCATCCAGGCGGTAAGTCCGTGCCGCCTCCACATTTCCGCCCGGTTGATGAGGCCCGACCTCACAGGGCTCCGCGATTGCAATGCCCTGGGTCTCCTCTGTCGCGGGAATCGTCCAAGCCTGGTACGCCGGTAACGAAACCGGGAATGCGCTCGCCGACGTGCTCTTCGGCGCGCTCAACCCGAGCGGGCGGCTCCCGCTCACGCTCCCCGCGCGCGTGCAGGACATCCCTGCCTACCCGCACTTCCGCAGCGAAAACGGGCAGATCCACTACCGCGAGGACCTCTTCGTCGGGTACAAGGGCTACGCCGCGCGCGGCGTCAAGCCGCTCTTCCCGTTCGGGTGCGTCTCTTCTCGTCGTGGATGTTCGCAAAACATACGTGCTCATGCGAGGCGTGCAGATATGGCCTGTCGTACACGACCTTCTCATTTTCCAACCTACGCATCGTCCCCACCGCGCAGTCCAGTGCCGCCGACGACTTCGCCGTCGAGGTCGAGGTCACAGTAACGAACACCGGCTCCCGAGCGGGCTCCGAAGTCGTGCAGCTGTATGTCTCCCTGCCCGATGTCGGGCTTACGACCCCAAGGCTACAACTCCGCGCCTTTGCGAAGGCGCGCAACTTGGCTCCAGGGGAGAGCAAACGTGCCGTGCTCAGCCTCGACAAGTACGCGGTGTCGTACTGGGACACCCGGGGCCAGCAGTGGAAGGCGGCGGCGGGCCAATACGGGGTGCATATCGGGAAGAGCAGCGAAGACATCGTGCTGGAGAGCGAGTTTGCGGTAGAGAAGGGATTCAGTTGGGCCGGTCTGTAACATGTTCCAGAGCGGTCTGTAATTGAAGAGAGCAGAGAGCCCTTCGAGGTAGTATACAGTTGCAAGCAGACGAAGAATTATAGCACAGCACAAGCGTATGGATAGCGGAATAAGATATCAACTACGGAACCACCGCATGAAAGCAGCGCAACGCTCAGTTGCCGTATCGCTCACGCGCCTAATGGTATATGTCAGGGGGTGACGTCGACACCATACGTATCGGACTTACCGCATCCTTCGCCAGGTTGACGTATCCAGTGTAGTCGTTCGCAATCTTGGTGATATCCTTCGCCTTCGCCGCACCCAATCCAACGCCGGCAGCATAGATCGCAGTTTGACTGTACGCAATGAGTCAGCGGGTTTCACACCACCAGGTCGAGCAGGAACACTTACATCGGGTCCACCCTGCCCTCCCCACCCGTCCCTAGACCCTGGCCCTCCTTCCAGCCCATCATCTTCAGCAGCTTGTTCCCCACGTTGTTCTCGTCCTTCGCAGGATGGAGCACCGGCGGAGGCGGCGATGGTGGCGGGGGCGGGCCCTCCGAGTGCTTACGCTTCGCCGACGCAGGGAGCTCGCCAGGAATTGGCCGTGGGATGTCCGGCTGGTTGTGCATAATGCGTCGCTCGGAAGCGCGGTCGCGGTACTTGGGTTGCTGCTGCTGTTGCTGCGCTTCTTCGGCCTTCGCGCGGGCGGCGCGAGCCTTATCGCGAGCGACTTCGCGGAGAGCGGCATCTTTGTAGTTTTTCTGTGCACAGTCAGGTCAGGATACGCGCGTTATAGAGGGTCACGTCAACTACAGACAGACCTTGTGAAGGTCCGACTCCTTGTTGTGTCGCTTGAGCTGGTCCAGCGACTTGAACTGCCGCGCACACAGCAAGCAGGTCAACGCGCTAGTGTCCGAGAACTCGAACTCTGTCTCCGCCTGTGGGGGCGTAGCAGCCTTCACAACCGGTTTCGCTACCGGTTTCACTGTCGGCGCAGGTGCCGGGGTGGTGACGACGGGAGTAGGAGTCTCAATCTGTAACGTATGAATATCAGTATGCTTGTCAAAACAATGATGCTGACCGGTTGTGCGGGCACAGGCACCTCTTGCGGGGCATCGTGGTGCAGGACATCCTGGACCTGGTTCCACTTCGTGATGTTGTTGGCAGTCTACCGATGCACTCAACTTAGCGGTCAAGCGGATTGACTGCAGCATGATGACTGACCTTCTTGCTCGCAATGAGCGGCGCAACTCGCTTAGCAGCGGCAACTACAGCAGCCAGTATCTGTCAGCCAACCCGCACTCGCAACTGTCTCCCAACGGCCAGACAAACCCTTCGGATCTTCCGTCGTGGTCGTCTCGTTCGCAGCAGTCTCATCCTCTCCCTCTGCCCCGTCGTCCAAAGAAAACGCGAGAGGCGCAGGCTTCTTAGCCAGACCAGAAGGACCCGCCAGCCCGGACTTGCCCATCGAGAAGCCGCCCTTGAAGTTCAGCGTGACGGGCTTATCAGACACAGGTAGTGCGGACGCCTCCACTTTCGCTCCCAAAGCATTCGGGTCTGCTGTAAAAGTCAGATATCGATAGTCAACTTTTACAGGTCCCGCACAGACCTTTCTTCTTCTTCTCTTTCTTCTCCTTCACCACTGGAGCCGTCTCTGTCTTCACAGGCTCTTCCACTTTGAACTCTAGGATGGCAGCCGTGGATGCCTCGTCCCAGTATCTGACCCATACCCCTTCGGTCCCACCCAGACTAGTCGATGACATCAAACATGCCTCGTCGCGCAAGGAATAGTCCGGAAGGGGCTGGAAAGAGTATGGGTGGGCGAATGACGCTGCGACAGGTCGATCCGAGATGCGGAAGCCATTGGGGTGCAACTGGGGCGACATGGTTGCCGCAAGCACGGCGGACGCCGACTACAAACCGCTGTGAATGATGCTCATGGGGTGAGAGAGGCTCAGTTCATACCTGCACGTCAACAAACTCAACGAACGCGAAGCCCCAGCTGGCGGTGGTGTTCTTGTCCTTGATGAGGATGATCCTCCGCATACCCTTGGCGCCCTCCTTGCCTATTCCCGAAGATGACTTCATAGCCTGGGCAATAGCCTGCGGGCCAGACAGAGGATCGAGTCCGCGGAATAGCAGTACGGGAGCCTGCGTGTTCCCAATGTCGCGAGTGCCATCATTCGTCTGAAAGGGCCCTTTCGCGCGCCTCTCTCCGGGCGCCGCGCTCTGCGAGTAATCAATCTTTACGCGACGGCCGCCTGGCGGGGCTGGGTTCCCAGACTCGAGGGCTCGGTAGAACGCTGCGGTCGCAGAGGCACCGTGTGACGCGGGCGGAGGGATCTGGATGAAGGGGAAGAGCGGGTCGACGAACGCGCGGGCGTGCTCGGTAGTGGTAAACTGGGCGAAGCCAAAGCCTTTGGAGACACCTGTTGAGCGTGCGGCGATCGGGGCGCGGGGCGGAGAAAGAAGACGTCAATGCGCTGTTGAAAGCAGAGGAGTACGAAGGGGCAAGTGCCTGTAGTTCTGTCTCGGATTATGGTGACCGACTCGACGCTGCAGCTGTTGCTGGTGAGGTATGCCTGCATCTGGAAGGTGCCGAGGGTTTAGCGGGCATGCAGCGCGCACGATGGGCAGCATGCGACTTACATCCGACTCGGTGAAGTCGGGGTCTAGGCCGAGGAAGATGACGTGCGGGCTGGGTTCGCTGGGGACCATGCGCTTCTTGTTGTACGGGCCTCCACCTCCTCTTGGGTGGCGGTCGTCCTGGTAGAAGCCCGGGTCGTAGGCCTGGGCGGCGTTGTAGGCAGAGCTGTCGTATCCTTGCGAGGCGTCGTATCCCTGTGTATCACACATGGTGAGGTCTGAGCTCGTGGAAGGGGAGGGAGCCGCAGCGCACGCCGTCGTTGAACTTCCTGCGCTTGCTATCGCCGTAGTAGTCCTCTTCGCGCATGTGGGTGTTTGCCCTGGGCCCGGGCTGCCAGGACTCGTAGTCTGCCTGCTTCCCCTGGTCCCATTCCCTGTTGTAGGCCATGGTGGGGAAAGAGTGAGCGAGACGGTCGGATCGGGGGAAGGGGATGATGGTGGTTAGCGGAAGAGAGATGGGCGCTTGGGTGGACGAACGACTCTGCGACTCTCCACCATGGCCGGACACGGTGCGCGCCCTTTCGCTCGCTCTTGCGCTTGCTGCTCACCGTTTGTCGCAATGTGCAGGATACACAAAGGTATGTTTGGCGGTACATGCGTCAACAACGTGTGCTCATCGTGCAACCACGTCGTAGACGGACCCCGCCGTCGAGCGATGGAACACCATGGTGCGCTCCCACCCCCTCCTCGTCACTCTCGACGTTCCTCAGCTCTATCGGCACACAGCGCGAGGCGGTGTACAAGAACTTCAGGTTCAACGCGCGGACAGCACGGCAGTCCATCATGGGCATGATCGTCTTCCCCGCCGCCATCTTCGCTATCGCCTACCACCAAGACGTACGTTCCGTCCTCCCACCCGTGCTCACCCGCTCACCCTCGTGTAGATGAGGTTCGAATGGACAGGCAAGCGCAAGGGCGAGCCCCTCGCCCGCAACCCCGCGCCCGCGCCCGAGGCGTCGGACTGAGCTGGTTGACTACATCTGTGCCTACAAATTACTACGGTATACTGTATCCGAGCATCCTACAAGTCCGCGAGAACCATCTCCTCAAAACCTCTTGCACAACTCTATCGCAACCTTGCATCCTGCGCCTACGACCGTGCTCAACAGCGCGTGTGCAGGAGCTTTCTGCGAGTCGTTCTCTACGGCGATGTCTAGGTGCTCCAGCTCGTCGTCCCTAAACTCCCTGATCACCTCCTTCAGCAACGGAACACTGGGATGATCCGGTGGTAGCTGCTCAAAAGCCTTCAGTTGGCTACGAGGATTGTCAGCGCCTGGTCAGCTCTACTGCACGGTGAGGACGCACTCGTCGTAATGCTCCCCAATGACCGTCTCGACCGCTTCCGTGCACGCCATTGCGGCCTCCTTGCCCATCAAGGCAGTGACTGCCCCGAGACCGTACCCTCCGAGGCGAGCAAACTCCCAGAGGAGGGTCGGCCGGACTTGGTGTTGCACTTGCAGCTTGTTCATGACAGTGAGGTGCTTCTTCTCCTGGTCCCACATATCCTGCGCATCCTGGTCAAAACACAAGGTAGACGGATACACAGACTGCTGCTCGCCTGAATGAGGGGTCCGGTGGCTGGATCCCGGCCGAGTACGTCATGCTGTCCCTTGTATATCCAGTTCGCAGCGAGTTCTCCAGCCTGGTCCACCCTGAGTGCGCTCTGAAGCTCCTGCTTTACTGCTGGGGGAATGTCTCTTGGTGTTGTCAGCACCGACGGGTCCTGGGAGCGTGCGGGGTCTGTGTAGGCATCGGAGGCGAAGGGCCCGGCGGCTGTTGAGTGCATGCGCGCAACGGAGCGCAATGCGGGTCGTAGTGATGAGCTTCGGGCGAGTGAGAGCATGGCGTCCTATGTCCAAGCTATGGTGCAGAGTGAGGAGCCCGGGGCTGAGGTCGCTGTGTCGGACGACGAGGGCGGGACTCCCCGTATGGAAATCCTGCTGACGTAACGGCGTGTTGTGGGCGTCTGTGGCACGCGCTGCGACGCGAGTGAGAGTTCGATCCCATCCTCCTTCTCTCTCTGCCACTGCTCTCTTGTACATCTTTCGCCAGCCATGAGTGCCGCTCCTGCTACGTGAGCATTTGTGCACCCTTCTCCTTGCGTCTGGTGCTCACCCACAGCCAGCTTCACTCCTTCCGATGTCATCGACATGTCCAAGGAACGCGACTGGCCCGCGAACCTCGGTACATTGTCCACACCCATGCACCTATAAACACTCCCACTCACCGCGCGCCCACAGGCATGCTGGACTGGGACAACACCAACATTGTCTTCACCAAACGCTCCCTCCTTGAATTTCTCAAGTAAGCACCACTCCTTGCCCAGCCATTGCGCGCACAAAGACCGCGCCGCACCTGCTGAACACTCGCTTCCCTGCAGGTACGCCGGGATCACCGTCGACCCGAACTTCACCAACATCCAGAAGCTCCCCCGTGCGTATCCCAGACCCGCTCGACGCGTCGTCCAACGCGTCTAAAGTGCTGAACGTCCTGGCAACCGTCTAGGTTACGCCACCTTTGGCAAGCTCTCCGGCGAAGTGAGCGCAGCGCCCGACGCGTCCTCCGCTGGCACGGAGACCGCCGCCGCCGCACCTGGTACGCGTCATCTGTAAGGACGAACGAATAAGACGCTCATTTTCTCGTATTGCGCAAGAATCCTCCGCCACGAGCGACTTCAAGCCCACCCGTCGCGTCCGGGACCCGCCCGGCGGTCGTCAGCACGACATCTTCGGCGACGTCCCCGACGATGACGCGCTCTCCGCCGCGCCCCCCAAGCCTGGCGTGGAGGTAAGTCTAAACCTCCTCCAAAAGCGCGATTCCTGGTCCTGACCGCGTATGCAGGCTGCTGAGGACACCCATGCCGCGCCAAAGTAAATCCAACCCACTGTTGACTTACCCAGAACGGGACAAGGACGGGGTACTCACCTTCTTTTGCAGGAACACCCGCACGTCCAGTGTCGCCGGTCTCTGGGACGCACCCGACAACAACAGCGGCTTCAAGCCGACCCGTCGGTATGTTCATCCATGGGCCTGTGTGATCCCGGTCCGACTCGTGTACTCACTATGCACTTGCTCAGCGTCCGCGAAATTCCCGGCGGCAAGGACAGCATCTCTGGCGTACGTAGACGGTCTCCTTTTGACCATAGCGTTCTTCGAACTGACATTCCCATTCAAAAGCTCTGGGGTTGAGTGGCACCGGTGAAAGCTGGACAAGTATACCAGGCTTGGATCAAGGAAATGCTGTTGGCGGTTTCGGCTGCGGCCCCGGCGGGCATATATCGTGTACATTAGTTTCGCGTATCTTGGGCAATCATCGTGCTGGCCTGCTGTGTTCGTCTCGCTCCGGTGTTCGTCACTCGTCATGGCTGGTAGGCTGCACTTCGTGCGATGGTGAGGCAAAACGAATGGTGGCGGCGAGGTTCGAACTCGCGCGGGATTACTCCCATCGGGAATCAAGAAGTTCTTAAATCCGACGCCTTAGACCAACTCGGCCACGCCACCCTAAAGCCTTCCTCCCTCCGTGGCCTCTATATAGTTGCCACCTGTCCCACAGTGCTTCTGAACATCGTCCGCGTCGCGACTCGCGACTGACTCAAGGTCTATAAACCGCGGTGGATTGGAGGCATCGAAGGATACAAGAAATCCAGGAGCAGATCTACGCACGAGCACGTAACCAATAGCTAGCACATATACCAAAAAGAGAGAGATACAACAGGCAATCGAGAAACTATGCGGAGGTATACGCTAGGCAATATAATGTACACATCTGTACTTCCACCTCGTCTCGCCCAACCAACTTGACATGAGCAGGACGGATCGACACCACACGGGAAACTACGGTCTACCCGCTGAAACTCCACACGCGCACGTCGCCGTCGTCGCTCCCGGACACGATCTTGTCCTCGCCGAGGGCCAGGCACGTCACCGCACCGCGGTGCCCGACAAGCGTCGCCGTACAGTTGCCCTCCTCGCGCGACCACACCTACAACAACCACCGTCAGCACGCCAGTCCAAACCTCTGGACGACCTATATGGAACATACCTTGATCGTACGGTCATGGCTGCCGCTCACGAGGCGCAGCTTGTCGCTCGCGACGGCCCACACGCCCTCGATATGCCCAAACAGCGTGCGCTGCACCTTCCCCGTCTCGATGTCCCACAGCTTGATCGTATTATCCAGACTTCCCGAGATCAGCACCGGCTTCTGCCTCTTCGCTGGGGACGCCGGCGCCGCCCGTTCCACAGCAGCTGCAGTGTTGCTCCGTGCAGGGGCTGGACGATGCGGCGGAGACCGTGGCGAGAGCGATCCGCTGCGCGCCTCGAGGTCCGGCAGGTCGTCCTCGGCGGCGCTCTCGTCGTCAACGAGCAGCAGCTTCAGGCTCTGCACCTGCCCGACGTGACCCTTGAACTGGCGCACGCACGTCCGCAGCGAGAGGTCCCACAGGCGGATCGTCCCGTCGTCCGACGCCGAGAAGAGCATCTTGCCCGGGTCGATATGCGGCGCGCTCGACGACGACTCGATCGCCCGCTGGCTCGACGCGCTCGCGCCTCCACACCCAGACGTCGCGTTCGAGTCCCACAGCTGCACGGCGTTGACCCAGTCGCAGTGTCCGCGGAGCGTGAAGCACTCGCCCGTGCGGAAGTTCCACACCTTGACCGTCGTGTCGACCGAGCCGCTCGCGAGCACGTTCGAGTCGAAATTGAGGCACACGACGCCCTCCGTGTGGCCCTCGAGCGTCTTCACGCACTGGCCCGTGCGCCAGTTCCACACGCGCATCGTATGGTCCATGCTGCCCGTGATCAGCTTCGCCGCGTCGAACTGCAGCGCGCGGATCGCGCGCGTATGCCCCGCGAGCGTGTGCACCTCCGCGCCTGTCTCCAGATTCCACACGCGCGCGGTGCGGTCGTACGAGCCGGTGATGAGGACAGGGAAGGAAGGGTGCGCGAGCGTTTCGGAGAACTGCAGGCACATCACTCCGTCGGTATGACCCTTCAAGGTGCGCACCGTGCAGCGCCCTCTCCGCCAATTTCGCTCGATCGTCAGACGCTCGCAGTAGACGTCCTTCCACGGGCGGGTCTTGAAGTCGGTCGGAGGGAGTTCGGTCGGGGGCACGATAAGCGGATTCGAAGGATATGCGGAGGGAGGAACAGTATGGGTGGTAGCCTCTGAGGGCGGGGAGGGTGCACGGTTGCGCTCCTCCAGCCGCAGCCTCTTCGGTGTTTGTGTAGATGGTCCCGGTTCCGGTTCATGTCGTCGCTTCAAAAGTGACGTCGAGCTCTGGCCAAGAGTGCTTGGTGATGGCGAAGGCGAGGATGTTGTCGACCCAGACGCAGAGGCGGACGCAGACACAGAAGCAGCGGGCAACGCAGGCGGGACCGCCCTGCGGCGCTTCTCCAGGATGGGCAGCCCCCACCCGCACTTCAAGCACTTCTGGCCGATATGCTGCTCGCAGATCCCGCGCCACAAGATATCGTCATCTGCCAGGCTCTTCCACTGGCGCGAGACCTGGGCGGCGCGGCAGAGAGAGGTGGCGTCGAGGTAGCCGAGCACCTTGAGGGAGACCTCGCGCGGGAGGACGGCGAAGGGATCGATGCGGATGAGCTGCGCGAGCTGCTCGGTGAGGAGCGACAGCTGGGAGAAGCAGCACATCGTGAGCAGCCCCTGGAGGATGAGCGCGCGGCGGGGATGGGGCGAGGACGAGAACGCGGACCAGATCGCGCTCACGGCCTCGCGCTCGGCGACGGGGAGCGCATCGAGGGCCTAGAGGGAGGGAGCGAGTAAACACGGAGTCATAACGCACGCTTTACGTGTAGACGGGGCTCGCCCGCTGCGACCGTGGACATCGGGGCGCACTCGGAACTCGCGCGCGGGGCTACCGACGCCCCGCGGGCGCAATCACATCTCAAGCTCTCGCTTGTCTCGCGGCGCATCGGATAAGCCCCGCCGTCTGCAAAAAAAGCACGCACCTGCTGGAGCTTGAGGTTGGTGCCCTCGTCGGCCATGCGCTGGTGGCGGACGCAGAGCTTGCGCGCGGGGGGCTGAGATTGGAGCTCCGGAGCGGGCGCGGGGCTCGCGGTGCTTGATGAGGCCTGCTGCGACGGCGAGGGCGTGCGCTGCGGGGTGCTCTGCGCGGACTCCGGCATGAGGATGGGGGCGTCGAAGGTGGTGACGGTAACTGGGGGCGGGGAGGGCAGAGCGGGACTGGAGGAGCGGGAGCAGGACTTGTCTGCGGCGGAGGCGAGCCGGGGGGCGGGGAGAGTGTCGCAGACGTAGGCGGCGCTGTTGCCGCCTGGGAGGGCGGGCGCAGACATTGTTCGCTGTTGCGTGCGACGAGGAAGCGGGGGAGAGGAACGGGGCCGGGGGAGGAGTTAAGTACGGGGGAGAGAGAGGGAGAGACTGGGGAGGTGCAGGAGGCGCCTGTGGAGGATGTCGCGTGAGGAGCTCGCGACATCGCGCAACTCTTAGCGCCCAGTCTCCGTATGTTTTGCGCCAGCTTTTCGCGCTCCTGACAAATCCACAGCACTTGCCTACTCTTACTCGACTATCGCGACATTCCCCCATCCGCACCACGTTGTACTACCATTTTTCTTCTTTGCGTTCCATACCGCGCCATACGCTCGATTTCACAACATCGCGTGTGCATACAAACATCACAGACACAGGCTCGAGTCAGGAGAAAACAGAGCGAACGCGCGAGAGCCCAGCCACAGCCCAGCCACTGCGATTCAAGATATATAAGACGGCAACGGAGAGAGAGGAGAGGTCGAGGGATGGGTGAAACCGGGCAACGCCCGCCGATGGTACAAGTGCAGATTCATTTCTGTATGGTGCATGGGTAGAGGCAGAGCGGCACGCCCTCGCGAGCAGCAGCGCGCTCGCGGCGGACGACCACCGAACAAACACGAAAACGGCAACGGCAACGGCAACGAGAAAAAGCGCTACTACAAGTCCCACTGCACCAGGCTGGGCAGCCGCCGCGCTCGGGCTCCGCTCTCTCGCTCATCAGTCCAGGGAGATCCGTAGCTGCTCCAATGGTATCGGCACGAACGTGTCCAGGTGAATCTGGCGCGACGCCAGCTCCGCCTCGCAGTGCGGGGGCACCAACTGCCGGTTCAGGTCCGGCCGTACCGACAGCTCTGCAGCGCGAGAAGAATGTCAACATTGCTGCCTGCAAACCGTGTGAAAACCGAAAACCACATACCCTCCCGAGTGAAGTTGAACAGCGGCGGGAACTCCTTCCCGTTTGGCATCTTCGCGCCCTCCTGCCTGAGCTCGTCAAAGAAGGGATGGCACATGGCCTCGACTGCGCTCAGCCGCGCCTCGGGCGTGTACTCGAGCAGCTTCGAGACGAGGTCGATCGCCTCGGGCGCCGTGCGCGGCCGGAACACCTGCGATAACCTCTCAACGGGGGTCCTCGAACCGGGGAGGAAAGGCGGCTGTACCTTGGAGAACGGGTGCGGCTTGATCTGCGGGAACTTGTGCTCCATGTAGTTCGGGTTCATCGTCTTGATCTGCTCCCGCGAAGGCGTCCCGAGCACCTTGATAATCTCCACGAGCTGGTCGATACCACTCTCGCCAGGGAAGAGCGGCTGGCCGAGCATGAGCTCTGCCATGACACAACCGGTTGACCAGATGTCTGTATGCGCGCAAGACTATCAGCGGGGCTGTGGCTACAGGATTGGCGAGCGTGGGACATACCGATGTTAGTGGTGTAGTTGGTGGCACCGAAGATGAGCTCCGGCGCGCGGTAGTAGCGGGAGCAGATGTAGCTGACGTTGGGCTCGCCGGCGACGAGGATCTTGGCGGAGCCAAAGTCGCAGAGCTTGAGGACGCCGGTGGCGGGGTTGAGAAGGAGGTTCTGGGGCTTGATGTCGCGGTGACAGATGCCGATGGAGTGGATGTACATGAGGGAGCGGAGGAGCTGGTACATATACAACTTGATTTGGAGCATGGGCATGGGCTGCTTGAGCTTGACATAGTGGCGGCTAGCGCGGTAGACGGTCTCGGGGACGTATTCGAGCACAAGATTGAGGTACACTTCGTCTTTCTTTGGGTTGGAGGGCTAACGTTAGACGCGGCATAGGGGTGCTGTGGGTCGTGGGTGGGGGTGAGGATGGGAAGGACGCTCACCTTGTCGCCATTAGAGTAGAAGAAGGCTTTGAGGTCGACAACGTTGGGATGTGATACGAGTCTCATGATCTGCAGTTCACGGTTCTGGAGTGCGGGCGGGAGGGTTAGACGAGCGCGACGGGGGCAGGGAGGGCGCACGGACCTTGAACCGCTTGTCCTGCAGGACCTTCTTGATGGCGATGTCAGCGGTGGGCACGTTTTCCTCGAGGAGCTTTGCCTGGAAGACGATGCCGAAGGAGCCATTGCCGATGACTTTGCAGTTTGTGTAGACGAGATCACGTTGGTCGCCGCTCTTGCCGTCTGAGGCTACAACCTTGACGATCTTGCGGGGATCGTCGACGGCTGCGGTTGGAAACGCGAAAGGAAGAGATCGGTTAGCGAGTGTCGGGGGCGTAGAGAGGGGGAAATGCGGGGAGAGGGGTGCGATGGACGCGATGCGGTAAATTGCGCGCGTGAGGGGGGAAGGGGCTCAGGCTTGGACGGGAGAAGGGAAGGGGGAGGAGAAGGCGTAGAAGGGAGGGAGAGACGTACGAGAGATCTTGACACCGTTGATGGGACCGTGAGTGGCCATGGTTTGCTTGGTAGGGCTACAGAGGGGGTGGAGGAGAAGGAGCGAGAAGGGCTTGTGTGGGAGAGGAAAAGAGGGCGGCTAGGGCGATGGGGGAGATAGAATAATCGTTAGCGTCGGTGCAGCAGGGGAGACGCTCGAGTCGGTGCGCACTCGGCCACAGTCCAGTTGCGTCGGTCACAGGACCACCCAAGCCCCGCTCCAGCTCCCCCTCTTCGACCCCTCCCCTCTTTTTCTCTTTCCGAGCTCTGCATGTTATCTGCACAGACATACATACACTCCGTCGCAACCACGACAACTGCGAGCGAGCACGACGCCTGCTATCGCTGCGGCCATCGCCCCCTGCTGACCCGGCGGTGCTCACGGGTCGCCTCTGCTGATGTCGCGTAGCCAGCGCCCTGCAGCCTGTATTGTAATTTAGCCTTTCAAGCAATGCATCCTGCCTGCGAACGCGCTACGAGCCTCCCCAGCATCTCCCCACTCCAGACGGCGAGAGAGCCCACTACACTACCTGCCATATACGGCAACTCCACGTGGCCGTGGGCAGCAGCCAGTCCGCGTCCGCCCATTCTCTCCAGGCGCCCACCCGAGCGTCTGTTTGCCCTCTCTCCGCCGTCAGACTCGTCGCCCGACGCTCTCTCTCTCCCGCCAGTCATGTTCGCCGCACGCTCCCTCGCAAAGCTCGCCAGGCCATCCCGCGCGAGGCCGGTGGCCCGCGCCATCGCGACCTCCGCCCCACGGCGGTCCGACGCCCTCTTCGTCGTCCGTATCCGCCCTTCCTGCCCCTCCCGACCGCGCTCACGCTTTCCCACTAGCATCGGGACACCCCCTACAACAACCCCAAGGTCTGCATAGGACTCATCTGTTACAGCGAACACGACGTCTGACTTGGCGCAGGTCCCGTTCGAGTTCAACGCCGACAACCTCAAGCGCGCACAAGAAATCATCTCCCACTACCCGCCTCAGTACAAGAAGGCCGCCGTCATCCCCCTCCTCGACCTCGGCCAGCGCCAGAACAAGGGCTGGACCTCCATCTCCGTCATGAACTACGTCGCAAACCTCCTCGAGATGCCCCCAATGCGCGTCTACGAGGTCGCCACCTTCTACACCATGTTCAACCGGTGCGTCCCGAGTACGCCTCCGCGGGCACCTTCGCATGTGGCACCGGACGAGAGGCGTGTCATAATCGAACGGATTGCCCAACTATGCGCTCGAACTAAGCCTTGAGCACGAGTTTCGTTCGGTGCCATGTTCGCGGATGTCTGTCGTGCACCCTCTGCCTCAACTCGCGTCTCGTACCCGCTGCTAACATCTCGTCCAGGGAACCGATCGGCGAGCACTTTGTGCAGGTCTGTACGACAACCCCGTGCATGCTCCGCGGCGCGTACGACATCCTCGACACCGTTTGCAGCCATCTCGGCGACATCAAGCCCGGCGAGACCACCAAGGACGGCAAGTTCACCGTCATCGAGGTCGAGTGCCAGGGCGCGTGCTCCAACGCCCCCATGCTCGTCGTTGGCGACGACTTCTATGTGCGTCCTGACCAATCGTGCCCCGTCCTACGGAACCGGCCGCTAACGCGTTGTGCGTAGGAGGACCTGACGGCGGAGACGACGCGCAAGGTGCTCGACGCGTTCAAGAAGGGCGAGAAGCCCAAGCCTGGTCCCCAGAGCGGCCGGCATACGAGCGAGAACTCGGCAGGCCTGACTGCGCTCACAGAGAAGGTGCGTCTTGCCCCAGCTTAGTGCGATTCCTCACTTACACTACATGACAGCCGTACGGCCCAGGGGAGCACTGCCAGCCAGAATTTGCGTAGAGTACATGGGCGCGTGTGTCCGAGCTTTGGGAGAGGATATATGCGTGTCACATTGACTCCAACCAAGCGTTCTTTGCGTGGGTATACAGTATCGTGAGTGTTCGTGAGTGTACGCAGCCCGTATCTTAGTCGTCGCCCTCCCCGTCGTCATACCCGTACATCCCTTCCCCGCCTTCGGGCAGCTTCTCGACCATGAACCTAGTGCGACGATAAGCCTTGGCCAGGGCGCTCACGGTGCGAAACGGTAACTTACTCGACTTCTTCCTTGAGGTCTTCGCAATAGCGCTCTGTATGGTGCAGTCACGTCAGCAGCGGCGAGGACGAAGGTATGCAACCGTAACTCACCAAGAGGTAGGTCCGACTTGTCCAGCCCTATCGTCTCATCAGCATACCGGAAGCAAAGGCACCAGAAACGCAGAATGCTTACCGAACGGCATCTCGATCTCGTCCGCGATGCCCTCGATGCCCATGAGCGTGAACGCGACGACGGTCACGATGGGCACCATGCCCCATCCGAGCTCCTTGACGAGCACGAACGGGAGCACGAAGAGGTAGAGCGAGACGCACTGCTTGAGGTGGATGCTGTACGAGCGCGGGATCGGCGTGTTCGCGACGCGCTCCATGCACGTCATCATGTCCAGCATCCCTTGGACCCTGCGAGGCTCCTCAAGTGAGCGCGAGATGGTAGCGGGCGTGAGGGAAGACGCACAGGGTGTTCATAGCGTTCACACCGGCAGGCCCGACCGTCTCGAGGTACCCATCCCGCCTGAACTTGAAAAGCGCGCGCGAAAGCTCGTGGGCAATCCTGTATATGCATGATAAGCGATGTCTTGGAGAAGTGCAAAGGAACATACACCATAGGCAACGGCGTCGATAGCGCATCCGGGTCCGTGCTAAAGTCGATCGTGTGCTGTAGCGAGCTCATCAATGGCGTCGCGGCCGTCTTCCCGGGCCCCTTCAGCCTATCCTTGCTCCGCTTCACGCGAATCCGCTTCGTCGCATCCGCCGAGGCGTCGCGCACGCGCCCCCGCTCCACATCCAGTTCTACGCCCGTGCCCACGCCGCCCCCGGGCGTGCTCGTACCCGTATTTTCCCCGCTCTCCCGGCGGCTCGTGAACTCGGTCGCCGCATACGACGTGTACCCGCTCTTGCCCGCCTCGCGGTAGCGGTAGTCCTTGTTCGCGGGGGCGTACGCCCCACGCGCGAGGCGCGCCGCGGAGGCAGGGAGGATGCCCGCGTAGTCCTCCCAGTCGAGCCCGTCCTCGCCGCGGAGGTAGTGCTTCGTTGCGTACGCGAAGGCTAAGCAGAGCTTGATGGCCTCGACTTTGCGCCGACGCAGCTGTGTGGGGGTTAGGTTCGCGGAGGGTGCTTTGCCTTTGGCGGCGTCGTCCTGAGGGGGTGTCGAGACGTTGATCCAGATGAGACGCGTGAGGTTGCGGATCTATCGATGTGGATGAGTATGTGAGGCGCTGGGTGCATGCGTTATAGACATACATGCGAGACCAGGGTACCAAAGTCCTTGCGACCTTCATAGTAACGGTCATAAGAAGTACTAAGGGGGCGATCAATACAGAGATCGCTCAGGACGCCACAAGACGTGCTCACCCGTTTCTGAACGAAAGTGCATGTGTCAGTCTACTTCAGGTGCACCGGCTGGAATGGATCACGCGACTGACCTGAACACCAGAATCAAGCCGACCTATGAGCAGTGATCAGCGTCCACAGAGTCTTGCGGAATCATGACACGAAACACTCACGACAACAGAGAGCAGAGGGACGACAGAGTTCGTGAGGGAGATATCGTGCCCCTTGGACCAGACATAGGCGGCGCCAGTTGCGAAGATCGTAACGGTCAAGACGGGGCCTATGATGCGCGGTACGATCTACAGGGCGTCAACATACTACTACGCAGGGTTTTGAGCTTTGTTTGATGTTTCCTACTCACACTTCCTTGCACTCGTAGCACGTCAGGGAGCCATGAGTACTGTGCGGGGTAGTCGGGGGTAAGGGATCTCAGCCTATGACTGAAAGACTGGGCACACACCTTGCGCAACTTTTGACGCGTAATAATCTTGGTACCCTATAGAAACTGTCGTTTGTACGAATGCATTGAGGCTGCTGCACTTAGACAGACCTTGCGGTCCTTGATTGTCACTGTCGAGGTCTTGAGGACTGAGACGGAAGGCATCTTGGTCCAGACTCCGAACGCTCTGATAGTATCGCGCGCAACGCTCGAGCTGACTCAGACGATGCAAGAGCACATGAAGCAAGGTCAGAGAACAAGACGCGAGAGGAGAGCTGGTTTGAGGGAGAGGCTATGGCTGGGGCTATGGCTTCAGCCACCGCGCCAGGACATCTCTGATCCGGGCAACAGCAGGCGCCCGCTGCTGCTCGTTCCACGTGGCTGTCACACCTTCAGTGCACACATTCGTGCAGCACAGAGCGTGGTGCTGTAGACGCGATATTCTTGCAGCAGGTAGAAGGACATCATGAGCTGCTCCGTGAATTTTTGCGCAGGCTGGGTGAGCGGAAGAAGAGAAGAGGCGGGGCGGTAACCGTGCGTGACGGGGTGGATCAGGGAGTGTGACCGTGTTTTGGGGGCTTAATTGGGGGAGGAAGCGGTTCAGACGGTAGCTGACGACTTGTTACGACCCGACCACGGCCCTCGCCCTCCCCCGCCATGGCTGAAAACATATACAGCAAGGGCACCCGTGTCTGGTTCCCCGACAAGGAGCTCGGCTGGATATCCGCGGAGGTCTCCTCCGTCGTACGCAACGATGATACCGTCAAGCTGGTCTTTGTAGATGAACGCGGCAAGGTCTCCATTCCTCCCACCTCTCCGTCTCCGTGCATCCTCTCACCCGCGTCGTTCGCCGCGTACAGGAAATCAAGATCGATACCACGGTGCAGGACATCAAGAACGGCAAGGAGGGCCTGCCACCACTACGAAATCCACCCCTCCTCGAGACCGCTGACGACCTCGCGACCCTCTCTCATTTGAACGAACCCTCAGGTCCGTTCACTTCCATTCCACGTGTCCTCACTCGAATTGAATGACTTACGCTATCCCGCAGTCCTTCATACCATCCGCAATCGTTACGCCCAACACAGCATCTACACCTACTCCGGTATCGTCCTCATCGCTGTCAACCCCTTCCAGCGCGTCGCCCTCTATGGCCCAGAAGTCATCCAAGCCTACAACGGTCGCCGGAGAGGCGAGCTCGAGCCCCACTTGTTCGCTATCGCGGAGGATGCCTACACCGCCATGAGCAGAGATGGCACAGGCCAGACTATCATCGTTTCCGGCGAGAGGTACGTGTCACTCCATGCTGTCGCGTACAGCGCGTCTCATTCCCGTTTAGTGGTGCTGGAAAGACAGAGTCGGTAAGTTACCCGTGCTATCCGAGCTCCCGCGCAGGCGTTCATTCGCTGGCAGGCCAAGTTCATCATGCGTTACCTCGCGTCCGTCAACCCCCCAGACTCTAAGTCGCGAGTGAAGACGAAGGCGTCTCTGGACGAGTCAAGCGAGGTCGAGCGGCAAATCCTCGCGACAAATCCCGTGCTCGAGGCGTTCGGTAACGCGAAGACGACTCGCAACGACAATTCGTCGCGTTTCGGAAAGTACATCCAGATCCTCTTCGACGGCGAGCAAGAGATTGTCGGAGCGCGGATACGGACATATCTCCTCGAGCGTTCGCGCGTGGTCTTCCAGCCCCTCACCGAGCGGAACTACCACATCTTCTACCAGCTCTGCGCCGGTGCGCCGCTCAAAGAGCGCAAGGACCTTGGACTGGACACGGACGTGTCAAAGTTCCAGTACCTCAGCCAGGGTGGCCCTCAGTCAACACCTATTGCCGGAGTGGACGACGCTGAGGAGTTCCGGCAAACTCAGACTGCGCTCTCTACAATCGGTATCTCCGTCGAGAAGCAGTGGGCTGTGTTCAAGCTGCTCTCCGCTCTCCTCCACCTCGGCAACATCAAGATTACTCAGGCCCGGAACGATGCTGTGATCGACGACACGGACCCAGCTTTGCAGCTCTCGACGCGCTTCCTGGGTGTTCCTCTTGCTGACTTCAAGAAATGGACAATCAAGAAGCAGATCACCACGCGCTCGGAGAAGATTGTAACATCACTGAACAGCGCACAGGCTACCGTCGTGCGAGACAGTGTGGCAAAATTCGTGTATGCGTGTCTATTCGAGTGGCTGGTCGCGATCGTCAACGAGAGTTTAGCGGGCGAGAACGGCGAGGCCGCTCAACGGGCTGAGATGTTCATTGGTGTACTGGATATCTATGGGTTTGAGCACTTCAAGAAGGTAAGCGTGGAGCGAGGAACGGAGATGCACGATACTGAGCCAACGTTGCAGAACTCGTTTGAACAATTCAGCATCAACTACGCCAACGAGAAGCTCCAGCAAGAGGTGAAATCATCTGTTCACTCATTCGGAGCATATTCTGACCATACTCGCAGTTCAACCAACACGTGTTCAAGCTCGAGCAAGAGGAGTACGTGCGGGAGAAGATCAACTGGACGTTCATCGAATTCTCCGACAACCAGCCCTGCATCGACGTCATCGAGGGCAAGCTCGGTGTCATGGCTCTCCTGGACGAAGAGTCCCGTCTCCCCTCCGGTACCGACCAGTCCTTCCTGCAGAAACTGCACAACCAGCTCGGCAAGCCGGAGAACGCGAAGGTGTTCAAGAAGCCTCGATTCGGTAACTCGGCATTCACGATTGCGCACTACGCGCTCGACGTCACGTACGAGGTCGAGGGCTTCCTCGAGAAGAACAGGGACACGGTTCCGGACGAGCACATGGCGCTCCTCCAGGGCACGAAGAACGCCTTCCTCAAGGAGGTCCTCGACGCGGCCTTCGCTGCCACGAAGCCACCAGATGCCGCCCCGCCCTCACCCACTGTCTCGGACAGCCCGAGCGGTGGTAACCGTCGCGCGTCCGTCATCCCGGATCCTGGTCGTCAGTCGCTCATTTCGTCCGCTACTGCTTCGTCTGGCGCCAAGCGCCCGGGAGGGCCTGTGAAGAAGCCCACTCAGGCGTCGATCTTCAAGGCATCCCTGGTGAACCTGATGGAGACGCTGAACGTGACGAACGTGCACTACATCCGCTGCATCAAGCCGAACGAGCAGAAGCGCGCCTGGGAGTTCACGCCCCAGCAGGTCCTTGGTCAGCTGCGTGCTTGTGGTGTACTCGAGACTATCCGTATCAGTTGCGCCGGCTACCCTTCACGGTGGACATATGAGGAGTTCGCAGAGCGGTACGTGTCGTATAGCTTCATGCTAGCCCAACGCAATACTGACACTATTCGCTCCGTGCAGGTACTACATGCTCGTCCATTCCTCAGAATGGGAGCCTATGATCAAGAACCTCGAGCTAAAGCCCCTCTGCGCGCGCATCCTCGAGAAAACGATTAACGACCCGGACAAGTACCAGCCCGGCCTGACCAAGATCTTCTTCCGCGCAGGCATGCTCGCTGCGCTCGAGTCGTTGCGCTCGAACCGGCTCAACGGGCTCGTCACGATCGTGCAGAAGAACATGCGGCGGCGCATGGCTGTCAAGAAGTACCGTGAGCTCCGTGCGGCGACGATCAAGATCCAGACGTGGTGGCGGGGGATCATGGCGCGCAGGTTCGTCGAGAAGGTCCGCCGCGACGTCGCTGCGATTCGGCTCCAGCGCGGTATTCGGCGGTACCTCCAGCGCAAGCGGTTCCTCACCATCCGGCAGTCAATCATTGGGCTCCAGAGCCGTATGTATCCCTTTTGGTTCCTCTTGTGCTCATCTGACTGAAATGGGACAGGTGCTCGTGGTGCCTTGGCGCGCAGGTTGTTCAAGGATTCACGGCGCGAGTTTGCCGTCGTCACCCTGCAGAGTCTCTTCCGTGGCTTGTGCGTGTGCCGCTCTACGAGCCATGGCCATCACTGACGCATATATTCCTAGGCTTCGCCGGAGAGAATACCGCTCGGACGTGCAGAAGGTCATCCTCATCCAGTCATGCATGCGGCGGCGTTTGGCACGGAAGGAGCTCAAGGCCCTCAAGGCGGAGGCGCGCTCCGTGTCCAAGTTCAAGGAGATCTCCTACCGGCTCGAGAACAAGGTTGTCGAGCTCACGCAGACGCTCCAGAAGCGGACAGAGGAGAAGAAGGAGCTGCAGAGCAAGGTCTCGGCGCTCGAGGCACAGCTCACCCAAGCTGTGTCGCGGCACGAGGAGTCCGATGCCCGCGCGAAACAGGCGCAATCGGACCTCCAGGGCGCGCAGGAGGAGCTTTCCCGCCGCGAGGCACTGCTCAAGGCGAAGGAGGACGTGGAGAAGCGTCTCGAAGAGGCGCTGGCGAAGGCTGCGGAGAAGGAGCTCGCGATCGTGAAGCTGCAGGAAGAGCTGGCCCAACAGGCCGCCCAGCTCGAGACGCAGCAGAAGGTCATCGACAGCACCCCGGTCAGGAACGCGGACGACAGCTCTGTGATCCAGACACTCAAGAGCGAGGTCAGCAGCCTGCGCGAGCAGCTCAACCGCGCGACCGCGCTCAACGCACTGACCCGCGGGGTCCGCGCCGAGCCCACATCGCCCACCTTTGCGCCTACCCTCCGTCTCGGGGAAGCCCCGACTGCCAACGGCAATGCTGCCACAATGTCCGCTGCTGCTCGGAGTCACCAGCGGCGACACAGCTCGGCAGGCGTGTACGCTATCAGCCCCTCCGACCACCGCACCTCCGCGGACGAGCTCATGTTCATGGCGAAGCGGAGCCAGACAGCAAACCCCCGCGCGGTGTCCGTCGCGTACAACGGCGAGGACGGCCTGCCACAGTTCCGTGTACTCGACCGCTCGTCGGGCATGTACGACGATCCCGCGGAGGAGAAGATCCGGTTAATGCAGGACATCAAACGTCTGGACGAGGATGTGCTGGACGGCCTGATCCGCGGCCTCAAGATACCCGCGCCCAGTCTGACGAGCCCTGCTGCCGTGAAGGAGATTCTCTTCCCCGCGAACCTCATCTCGCTCATTACGAACGAGATGTGGAAGTATGGTCTGATCCCCGAGAGCGAGCGGTTCCTTGCGAACGTCATGCAGACCATCCAATCGCATGTCATGGTGAGTGTCGGTCTCCCAACATGTTTTCATGTACTTATATTTTGGTGTAGTCCTTCACTGGTGAAGACGCGATTATACCCGGAATCTTCTGGCTGTCAAACGTTCACGAGATGCTTTCCTTCATCTGCGTCGCAGAGAGCGACATGCTTCAGGGCATTGGTCCGGGCGAGGAGAACGCGGTGCGGCCGTTCGAATGGGCGGACTATGAGCGCCTCGTCTCGGTCGTCAAGCACGACCTCGACAGCCTCGAGTACAACATCTACCACACGTGGATGCTCGAGACGAAGAAGCGGCTGTCGAAGATGGTCATCCCTGCGCTGATCGAGAGCCAGTCATTGCCGGGCTTCACTACGACAGACGGCGGTGGGCGGCTGTTCAACCGCCTGCTGAACTCCAATGCTCCGCCGGCGTACAGCATGGACGACATCCTGAACCTGCTTAACAAGGTCTGGCGCAGCTTGAAGAGCTACTACATGGAGGAGTCCGTCGTCCAGCAGGTCATTACGGAGCTGCTCAAGCTCATTGGCGTGACGGCGTTCAACGACCTCCTCATGAGGCGCAACTTCTCGTCGTGGAAGCGGGGTACGTGTTACATGCACGAGTAGCTGGGTTGACGTGTGCTGACTCATGTTACAGCGATGCAGATCCAGTACAACATCACCCGTATAGAGGAGTGGTGCAAGTCGCACGACATGCCCGAGGGTACTCTCCAGCTCGAGCATTTGATGCAGGCGACCAAGCTCCTACAGCTCAAGAAGGTACGTCCAGCGAAGTTGCTGAGCATCTGAATACCCCCTAACCTCCTTTCAGTCGACGCCTGCCGACTTGGAAATCATCTACGACGTGTGCTGGATGCTCACCCCCACGCAAATTCAACGCATGTGCACGAACTACTACGTCGCCGACTACGAGGTGCGTAGTACATCAACAGCCTGACCCTGAGCCTCGCTGACCGGTCCATATTAGACACCAATCTCCCCAGAGATCCTTCGCGTGGTCGCCTCACGAGTATCCCCCAACGACCGCAACGACCACCTGCTCCTCGCGCCCGAGACGGAGGAGGTCGGGCCGTACGAGCTGCCCCTCCCGCGGGAGGTGTCTGGGCTGGAGACGTACGTGCCCGCATACCTGAACGTCCCCCATCTGCGGAGGCTCGCTGCTCTGGTAGCATAGCGGGCGCCGCGGCTGTGATCATGTCCATACGCTTTTCGATCGATCTGCATATCTCTCTGTGCTATGGGATTCAATGTAATGGTAATTTACGACTATCCACTGATTTGCTCTCTCGGATGGACGCGTGTGAGATCGGTGTTGTACAATTTGATTGTGTGGTACGGGAAGAGGGGGACCTGCTCATCTGCTGAGAACGAGCGGTGCACCGTCGTGGATCTGGTCTGCTAGCGGTTGGTCTGTCCGGAGGGTGACGGATGTACCCTCGTGGTTGACATACAACAGTTTGACAGGCTGTGTAGGTGAGGTCCTCGAGCGCAATCGCCAGAGAAAGCGGACGCACTTGCGAGTCACTGATGGTCATCTTGAACTGTGAGGCGAGTATGTCCACCGCTCTTCCTGTCCATATGGACTACTCGCGAGATACAGCGAGAGCTCTTATGGGCGCGACACGAGTGACGACGCACCTTCCTGAACCATAGGACGCGTTCGGCGGCCGGGTCTTCCTCTGCTTTGCGGACCTTGACATGCAGCCGCTCGTCCATGGGCACGGACGCTGTCGCATCCTTAGGATCGGCGGGCTTGGCTTTGTGCCGCATCTTCATGACGGCAAGCTGCCGCTGCTGCGCCAGTTTCTTGGGGTTGGTAGAGGGAGAGGCTCGCGGTGGGCCACTGGTGGATACACTGCTCGAGGATCCGAAATGCTTCGCTAAGAGTGCTTTCGCCGAGGCGTTCTTCTGCGGCGCAGGCTCAGTAGGCTCTGGAGGATTGCACGAATGGGCCCTGGGCTCTCTGTGCCTATCCAGTGACAGCGCGCGTTAGCAAGAGAGGCGGGTAGATAGACATGCAAAGTACCGACTCCGCACAGAATGCCTGGCTGCATCCTGGACACAACGCGGGCGACCTATTCTCTGTGTCCCCGGCATTCGCGATATAGGCCTCGAGGCTGGGCTTATTGCACGACGCGGCCGCACAGCGCTGGAGCTTGAGCGAAGCCGCGCCCGGCTGGGTTTGTTGGGCGAGGAGAGGGCAGGCGTGGACGTCGGCCTGGATGTGGTCCCTGCAGAAGAGCTGGTCGCACTTGCAGCGGATGGGGAGGAAGTCGTTCAGGCTGCACGACGGCAGAGCGCAGTGCGCGCCGACCTGCACAAGTCCCGAGTCAGCCATTCGAGTATTCGGTGTGCGCAGTTGTGGTGGTACAGAACAAGCCTCGCGCGCGCGCCTCTGACCTCCCCCTCTCCTCCTCGTCCTCGACCGCCACCACCCATGAACATCATCGTGCGCACGCCCTCACCTGCATGTCTCGCTCGCACTCAACTCTCTCTACGATCTAGGAAACGCTCTTCGGGCGCACCGTAACCCCCGCGGAACGGCTGCGCCAGCACCAGCGCGCGCTCGCCAAGGCGCAGCGCGAGCTCGACCGCGAGCGCACCAAGCTCGAGCAGCAGGAGAAGAAGCTCATCATGGACATCAAGAAGAGCGCAAAGGCCGGCCAGATGGTGCGCGCCCTCCCCCCGCTCGCTCCCGCTCACTCGACCGACCGCAGGGCATCCGTGTATCGATGCACCGCTTGCTCTAGAACGCGTGCAAGGTCATGGCGAAGGACCTCGTCCGCACCCGCCGCTACGTCCAGAAGTTCTACCAGATGCGCACCCAGCTGCAGGCCGTCGGCCTCCGCATACAGACCCTCCGCAGCAACCAGCAGATGGCGGACGCGATGCGCGGCGCGACCCGCGTACGTCCCCCTCCCCGGTTCCTGTCTCTTCCCCGTGGTACTGACACCGCACATTCTACAGGCCATGGGAGCGATGAACCGGGGCCTTAACCTGCCCCAGATCCAGCGCATCATGAATGAGTTTGAGCGCGAAAGCGCGACGATGGACATGAAGGAGGAGATGATGTCAGACGCCGTCGACGACGTCATGGAGGACGACCTCGAGGACGAGGAGGAAGAGGGCGACAAGATCCTCAAGCAGGTCCTCGACGAGATCGGCGTCGACCTCTCCCAGCAGGTACGTAGCTCCTCGATGTGCACAAACTGCGGCAACTAAACAACACATCCAGCTGTCCGATGCGCCGAGTGGGTTGGCTGTAGCGTCTCCACTTACAGAGCCCAGACAAGCAGTCGCGCTCGGTGGGCCAGCTACCACGCCCTCAGGTGGCGCGGGGAAGAGCGACGGCGGCGCGCCCGACGTTTCAGACGAGGATGCGCTGCAAGCGCGGCTGGACGCCCTCCGGCGAGGATAAGGGCGGCGACGTATTCACGGGAGGGGTCAAGGTATCGATGTATATTGGTGGTATGTAGAATAGCAGACGGATTGTACACGGCTCGGGAGCGACTATCTAGCATATCCTATACCCGCAGATTGGCCACGGCGCGGGCCTCCTGCTGGCTCAGCTGCCACGCGATGCCCGATCCGTTGTAGAACTCGTCTACATCTTCCTCCTGTGTATTATGTTAGAACAACTTATATCTCATAGGGCGGGTGTCACTCACCGAGTCCAGGTTGAGTAGTGTCCCGATCTGTTGCAGGCGGACAAATTTCTCGCGAATGTCACCAAAGACCGTTTGAGACGACAGATAGGCAACGACTGCCCGGAGGTCATGGTCGAATCGGATGGCTCCGAGCTGTACATCCGAGGTGAGCGATGGAGGCTCTGAGATGCACCAGACGAAGGGCGTACCTCACTGTACTTGAGGCCGACGACGAACTTCTCCCATGGTCGGACGAGCACGTCGAGGGCCAGGCCGAAGAATAACCGGTAGTTGCTCTCCGTGAACGCGTCCTGAATCGCTCATCAGGAGCGAACATATTATGATGTAACGTCAAAGGCCCACCTTGTAGCCTTCTATGAGCCCCTCCCAAGCCTTTACGAACCGTTTGCGGACTAGGTCCTGCAATTCCGCCGCAGCATAGCCATCCTCGTCCAAGACGTATGAAACGTCCTTGTACACATCCGGGATGAACGTCCGCAGTTTGGGGCGCAGCAGTTGGTTGAACAGTTGCTCCACTCCCGCCTAGCCGCACGGTCAGAACCTGGCATGGTACTCTATACGGAGTAGAAGACATACCCTGAGCGTTGAACGGAATTTGGGCACGAGGTTCATGAAGCCGTTCAAACTCGTCCTTACGGACTCCACCTCGGTATCGAGGAAGTGCTGTGGTATGTGCGCGGAGTGCGACAGGTCCCTGACTAGCCGCTCCATGTGCGAAGACGACACGTCTAGGTCGTTCAACAGGATCTGCGGTTGCGGAAGGATGAGTCGTCAGAACTCCTGAGGGACGAGAGAAACTCACAATGAATGATTGCCTATTCTCGCGCTCCACCTTTTCCCCGCGCGCCCCAGGTCCTGCAGAGCCACCCTTGTAGACGTTGTCGAGCTTCTGCTTGATCACGCGCGCGTAGTCCTTATCCATCACGTCGCGGAGCTGATTGGACGTCCGTTCTACGGTCGCAACAGACGCGGACGAGAGCATTCGTGAGAGGACAGACTTGAGAATGTAGAAGACGTCGTCGGGAGTGGTGGTGGTTATTGGTGTTTGGGATAGGTCGTGCGTGGATAGTCGGTGAGCCTGGAGAAAATAATATGTAAGTGGAACATTCGAAAACAAGTACATCAGGATTACCCTTTCGATCACGGTGCGCGCGTACCACACCTCCAAAGGTGTGTAGTATGTCGAGAGCATATTCTCGATAGTCTCATGAGACTTGGAGTCCTCGACTACCTGGAAGCCTGCAGGGACTGTGTCCTTCTCGTCACCTTCCGAAGGAGGACGCGACGGATTTGTAGTATTTGGTCGCGCGAGGGCATCGTTCTCCCGCTCTTCGCCCTCCTCATCCTCAGAGTCACTCTCTTCCTAATTCGCAAGGAAGGTCAGAGGTCAACGTAGTGAGAACAATCCAAGATGCCTACTCTTAGCCGATCGTGCATGAATTTGCGGAACAGACCCCACCTTCCGCTCATGCCGGCCGCTTCTGAGAGCACTTTGTCGATTTCGCGGGGGTCGACCAAGTCCTCGTCGACGGTGTCCACTCCAGCATTTGGACGTATGCCTGCCGAAACCGGGTTGGCCGAAATGTCTGAAAGCTGTAGCAATGTGAGCAACCAGACATGAGGCTGGGCGGTCGACCGACCTTGCGTTTCATCGACCGCTCTTCCTCCCAGCCCTCGATGAGGTCTTTCACGACGCGGTCCGCTTCCTGCAACAGCCGCTCCAGCACAAGGCCCATCTTACCCGCGCCATAGTATTTCTCGACCACCGGCTGGTGCTGGTCCACAATGAGCGCGATGCTCTCGAACAGCGCCGTCAGCGCGGTGATGTAGTACAGTGGCGAAGACGCTGGGGACGTCAGATGCGATGCAGCGCCAGCGGTTGCTGCACGTACTCTTCGCGGACGCGGGCGGGCGCACTTTGACGAGCTCGACGACGAAGGATGCGTACGCCTGCAGGCCTTCGGCTTCCCAACCTATTGCTGGGAAGAGCTTGAAGAAGCGGCTGGTCGCGGTTGCGTCGCGCGCTCGCGAGGCCTTGTCGAATTCCCGCCTGAAGACCGCAAGTAGTTGCTCGCGCGCCGCTTGCAGCGTTTGCGCGGGAGGAAGATGACTTTCGGGAGTAGGCTAGGTAGAGATGAGTCTATAGTCGACGCGTTAGAGCGTTTAGACATACGACTGCCGTCTCTGCAAAAGGCCCGGAGATGACGTCGAGCGGGAGGGCCATTGCTCTTGCGCAGTGACGGGTAGCAGCCTCCCAGTCTTGCTGCTCGATGGAGCTATGCAATGCTGCTAGCGACGACTGTACATAGAGCGTATATGATTAATATGTCAAGGTAGAACAGCGCCGGGCACGTACCTTGAGTTCTATGATCTGACTGACTCGCTCTGAGGCTTCGCGCACTCTGCGCATCTCCTCGTCCAGAGACTGCACGCGTCCACCAACATCCTGAGCGGTGCGAGCGGTGAAGGAGACGGTTTGGTCCAGAAGCCGAGTCTCCGCGGCCAGGTTATCAAGTTGGGGCGCGAGGGACTTGAGGCTATTCAAGGAGGCCGCGATGGGCTCATGGGCGGACAAGAGGTCGGCGAGGGCGGCGGAAAGCTCGGACTCATCGGACTGGATGGCAGAAAGACGTGCGAGGATGTCAGGGAGGGTCGCGAGCCGTCGCGGGTCTGTCTTGTCTGTCGTGCTCGTCGTTGTGCTCGCCGTCGCGTTCATCCCGCCCTGCCTCTCCGCGCCCGCCGCCCGCCCAGGGCTTGGCTGCCTTTCGGAGTTTTAAATACCCGCTTATACTCGGCTAACAAATCCGCTGTCCGAGAATGTCGGAAAGCACATCCAGTCCGCTCGCCGACGACCCTCTTCGACCGCAACCACCAGCATCCTCGCATTCGCTCTCGTCATCTTGTGAATCTTGGACTCAACTAACGCCGCGAATGTCTGTGCTCGATAAAGAGGACGTGAGTAACCCACTAGCAACGAGAACTATGAGTCAAGGTGCTGGCTCCGACTCTGACCA
Organism: Trametes sp. AH28-2; assembly: GCA_001304625.1. Lineage (NCBI taxonomy): Eukaryota > Fungi > Basidiomycota > Agaricomycetes > Polyporales > Polyporaceae > Trametes > Trametes sp. AH28-2. The sequence goes on from KQ464125.1 coordinate 83,526, forward strand.
GGACTCTCCAGAGACAACCGGGCGCGAGTGTCGCGCACATGTATTCGGCATTCATACACAACTCCCTGCCTGCTGAAGACATCCGAGAACATGTCCGGAAGGAAGTCGATATGCGTCGTGCGGTCATTCGCAAACTCCACGAGGAGGTCGCAGAATTTCAGTCCGTCCACAACTCAGCCGCCCCTATCAACACCCTCCCGCCGGAGTTGCTCAGCATGATCTTCTCCCATGTTGAGGCCGCATGCGCAGAAAACGCGGACTTGATCAGCGTCACGCATGTCTGCCGCCACTGGCGCGACCTTGCGCTGCACGCGCCCGTCCTCTGGACGCGCATTGCCCTCAAACACCCAGAGGGCGTTCGGACCTTCCTTGACCGCTCTAAGACACTCCCTTTGCGCGTCTCATTGCACACCGACCAGCTCCCGATCGTCGCGACTGTCCGGACTCTCACAGCAGACATCCACCGAACGCGTACCTTGAAAGTCCGTATCCCTCCTTCACGCGCGCTCGAGGTCGTCACACAGAAGCTGTTGACGGCCACCCCACTACTCGAAGAGCTCTTCATTGAGCGGCTACAGGTGCCTCCGGGGACGCGCCGTGCTTCCATCCCTCTTCCAGATGGGCCTCCTGCCGAGTTCGATGGTGCACCCATGCTACGTTCCCTCACACTCCATGGGATGCGCTTGCCGTATCTCCCGATTGGCCCAAGCGCATTGACGAACATATGCCTAGAAGGGTCTCTCCCCACCCCAGAAACTCTGTTGAGCCTCCTCGAGCGTTGCCCGTTCCTACAGGAATTCCGTATTCAGGGCCCCTTCAATGAGGACTCGCACGTGGATTCGCGGAAAGTCATCCTCGGGCACCTTCAAACACTTCAGATCTACAGCTATCCCCCGGAAGGCATCGCTCTCTTCCTCCCCAGTCTCGTGCTCCCCGCACAAACCAACATCACCCTGAACGCGAGCTTGGACCTGGGAGAGGACTTCTCCGAGATCATCCCCGCCTATAACACAGGCATGCCGCTCGAAATGGAGTCTCTCCGGGGCCTCAAGCGACTCCAGCTCGTATGGACGCATCACGAGCTCTCGCTGCAAGCCTACCGCGGCCAGGACGACTTCCACACGCCTGCACTGCACATAACCACGTTCTTCCTTGAGCCGCGCCCCGGCCCCCGCTTCTTCGGCAACTGGCCCATCGACACAGCGCACATCGAGACCCTCGTGCTTTGCGGCAGCTTCTCGCGGCGGCACCCGTACGACTTCGCGATCAGGCCGGAGCGGTGGACAACGATGCTGCCCGCCCTCCCCGCGCTCAAGACGCTGCGGGTGATGTCGGTGTGCAACGAGACGCTGGAGCACCTCACGGCTGAGCTCGCAGCGGAGAGGCCGCAACCCTGGTGTCCGCACCTGGAGGCGCTTGACTTCTACGACGTCTTCCCCCGCACACAGTTCTGGGATGGGCTGACAGACGTGCTGCGCAGACGGTCTCCCGAGGCAGGGGGTGCGTTGGCGCGCTTGGAGCTGTTCAACGTCCAGAAGCCGTCGGAGTGGCAGGTAACATTGGAGATGCTGAATGCGGCGGGGGTCAGTGTGACCACGAGTACTGACTGATGATGCGGAGTAGCCGCAGAAGCCGTTTATGTAGGTGATAGTGTACGCCGCATTCTTGTGTATACCGTAGTATATCTCTTCTAGTCGGTCGCCCGGTATACGTACTGCATCTCCAAGTAGATGTATCATAGAGGCTTGGCTCAAGTGTAGTTGACCCTCGGGTTCTTGTAGACATTCTTGTGTATCAATGTGCCAATATCTACAGCACCTCACTATAGCGTTGTAAAGCAGCATTTATTGACTCTGATCGTTCGCGGTGGCGGCGTACCCAGACGTAACCTAGGTGTATACGCTACGTCTCTCGACATGCCATCATCTCTTAATTGGGACATTTCTCTTGAACGCCACCGGGCACCGCTTGGACGACTTTATGTACTGCCGACAAGTTGAGCTATAAGGACTGGGGATGCATGAAGTAGGGATTACCTCACTGTCTGCCTTCTGTGCTCCAGAACGCGTTCGCATAAATCAAGGTAAGCAGCTCGAGCTCGAGGGGTCGGGCGGTGGTTGTGCATGACATGAGTGGATGTCAGAAAGCTTGTGCGGACGGGACGGTCGCCGGTTCTGGTACGAGATAGAATTGAATACAGACGATGTAACATATCTGGGGTATCTTCGGTGAAGGACGCACTACGCACAGACATTGCCATACACATCCACACATAACTGCCCGCTTCGAGCGATGAGCGAATCAGACAGCCACCCGCCAAACAGGCGGGGGGCAGTCATGATTCAAAGAAGGAATACTACATGTTGGGAACAAAACCTGGTAATCTACGCATACTAGTAGGCAGCATAGCGTAATGGTGCGACGGAACGTACAAAGATACACGGAGGCCAGCCATAGAGAGCAAAGCAAGGAGGTGCGGAGGCATAACGGGAGGCGGAAAGTAGCTGTGGAGTGAGGATGCGAGAGAAAATGGATGCGCCTCGGTGTGCATCCAGCGCGTCAGCGTTTCTCAAACGCGAAGCCGATGTAGACGTCTAGCGAACGCAATGATTAGCTTCGAATGAAAGCAAGATGAGGACACAGATACGCACTCGCAGCTTCCCACTGGTCCTCGTCCATCTGGCTCTCGCCGTTGGAGTCGACGACGTGCATGCGCTGCAGCAGCGGGCCGAACTCCTCGTGCTCATGGTGCTCGTCGAACACGTCGTGGAACTCGGCCTTGTACACTGGGTGCAGGCCGTACTCCGCGGCCAACCTGTGGACATGATCGTCCGTTAGCTATGCACCCGTGAGTTGGATGCAGAAATGACACCCACTGCACGAAGTTGTCCCAATGCACAACGTATTCGGGCACGTCGTCGACCGCGTCTTGGAGGTAGAACCAGTAGCGGTGGCCGAAGATGGGTCTGTGATCGCGCTCTTCGAAGCGGATTTTGTACACGCTGTTGCCCCAGGAGAGGTCCTCTGCATCCTCTGGAAGCCCGTCTAGTTGTTCCCTACAACCGCAAAATGTTAGCCACCGAGCAACATGAAGGAGAGGAGACATTCATGACGTACATGAGCTGCTTTGCATTGGGTATCGTGCCCACGAAGACTCCGCCCGGCCTCAGCCACGTCGAGACGTTCTGCAGCATTATGCGCGCTTTCTTCTCGCTCTCGAACGCGTAGTGCATACAGAACTGCATCGAGACCACGTCGAACGGCGTCGCGAGCAGCGTAGGCGGCAGCGCGTCCGAAAGTATATGGTTGTAGCAGTCGAGCGCGAAGAAATCAGCGACGAAGCGGGCTCCCCGGGATGTCGCGTGGCGATGCCGGGCCTGGTCAATGGAGACCGCGGCGATGTCTATGGAAGTGTTAGCGACAGGCACGGCCGATGCGAAGGGGCGGAGACGAACCCAGCCCCACGTATTCCGCAACGTTTGCTTTGGCCCATTTGGTCAAGTCGCCGCCTTTCCCACATCCCATGTCGAGCACGCGCCCGCGCATGCGCGAGCCGCGACGCTGCCCACTGGGAGACGCTGCGAGCGCAGGGTGGGCGAAGCGGGTGATGAGCACGCTCTTGACCCAGTTGTTGAAGCTCTTGAGGCCGATGATGGGCGAGTCTTGGCGCTGAGCCACACCGACGTCTGGACGTGCGTTGTCTAAACATAGCAAGCAGAGTTGTGTCAGAACATGACGTCAGCAGGGGAAAGACACGCACAGTGCTGGACGACGACGGCGACATCACCAGACCGCTGTTTCTTGCGCGGGCTCTCTTCGGACGTTCCGTCGTCCTCGCGCTCGCGCTTAGCCACAGGCGGCCCGTCGCCGAGCAGGTTCTCGACGCGCTTCTGTTTGCGGAGGAGCTGCGTGCCCACACCACCCGTATAGTTGCGGTACCGCTCCATTTCCGCCGGAGATAGAGGGACGAGCACGCTCGTGGCAGGCGTGATCCTGCGTGGCGCGTACGGTATCGCGCTGCGCTTCATGGTCGACGGTGGAGGCGGCATGGGTTTCGGCGGGAGACCCGAGGCTGCAGGGGGCAATGAAGAGGTGTCTGCCTGTCGAGGCTGCTGTGATATGCCGGTGCCAGAGTTCGTCCGCTGTCGTGGAGCAGGTGGCCTCTGTGTGGCTGGGGATGCGGTCCTGGCCGGGACCGGTGTGGCTGACGACGAAACAGGCGCGCGCGGCGAAGGAGGGCGTGGTGGACGGTGCGTCTGAGGCTGCGATTGTTGTGGTTGCTGCGAGGGCGGCGCCATGGGAGCAGATGGGAGCGAGGCGGTCGAGACGAGCGGAGAGCGCTGTGGCGCCTGTGACGGGGGAGGCATGGATGCACTCGAGCTCGGCGGGGCCGCTGCGTGCGAGCTCGAAGGTCGGGAACTGCTGCTGCTCGCCCCCGCCCCCGAAGTCGACGGCCGTGAGCCGGCGCCTCCAGGAAGCGCGAGCGCCGGGGACGCTGCAGCGGCCACACCGCCAGGCAGCGCCAGACCGGACAACTCCCGTTGCGGCGGGCGTTCCATCGCTCGAACGGGGCCGCCGAGCGCCATGGAGGACATGGACGTGGATGGGCGGGCGTTTATGCTCCCGGGGTGGGTGAAATACGAGGACGCCTCGCGCGTCTCTCGTGCACTGTGCACTGACCCAGCCTCGGAGGTGCTTGCGGAGGATCTCCGGCGGAGGGGCGTCGAGTGGGAAAGCTGCTCGACCTCCGGCCCATCGTCCGAATCGGGCAGGAGGAGGTGCGAGAGCGTGGCTGGGCCGCGGGGCGTGATGGGCGTGAAGAGGCCCAGAGGCGTTGCAGACGCGGGCGTAGGGGGTGCAGGGGGCTCCGAGTTGAGCAGCATAGACAGATCGGTAGCACGGCGAGTGAGTGGGCTGACGGAGGCCGCGCCAGGACTGGGTTCGGACGAGGAGGTCGTCGCAGATATGGGCGTGGTGAGGATGGACATGCCTGAGCCAGGTGTGGAGGATAGGGGTTGGGAAGCATGGTGGGGCGCGTTGTGCGACTTTGCGGGGCCGATGTCGATGTGCATGCTGCTCCGCGCGGAGGAGGGGAGGGCGAGGGAGGAGGTTATGGGAGAGTTGAGGACCGCATCGCGGACAGGGTCGAAGGCCGGCATGGCATGCCCCTGCTATGTTTTCTCTTTTCCACTCGCTCGCTTACAACTGAAGTGGCCCGCGATTGGACGAGGGCTATGACGACTCTCCAAGACCGTCGTCTCGAGCTTAGCTCACCGTTTCTGACAGCGCGGTCGCTTTAGTCGTCCGTAGTGCGCACCAAAAACAGACCGATCTAGCAACAGCAGCTAATTTCCCACCAATTCTCTGCAACCTCCGAGGATTACTGCAGCCTGGAAGAATGCGCCGAGCGAGCCAGAGGGAGCGACGGGGTGAGTGTGCAAGACGAGAACGACGGCGAGACAAGTGGCCCGGAGAATGTGGATGTCGACGAGAAAGAGCCTTTGCGCAGGCGCGGCCGCACTCAGCTGCTCACTCAGCCCCGCGCACTCACCCTCTCTCTTCTGCCCTCTGCCCCCCCTGGAGTGCCCCTGCGCCCTCCCACGACGACAACGAGAACAAGGACATGGACGATGGTGGCAAGGCCTCTCCTGAAATTATGCTTGGGCTTACGTTTCGACGGCGACCCCTCTTAAATATGTCTGCTGCCTCAGGCACGCTGTCTCTCGCCCGACTGATCACGGTCATCTCCGCGTCCCCCTCTCCTGCCCTCCCCTCGTCACCTCGCGAGACTCTGCACGCCTTTCGCGGCATCTGATCCTTCCAGCGGGGTGTTTTCTTGTCGAAAAGCTTCTTTGCTCCGAGGGGCAGCTCGGCCGTACGCCTTCTCTGACGCGTCTAGAGTCTAATACTGTCCCGGCGACCCGAGCCGCCTGCTCTCAATTCACTCGCGCTAGGGCCATATGGTCGGCATCTGCGTATTGAACGGCAGCAGGTCCATTGCCGTTATGCTGCTTAGGCCTCTTGATAGGCTGAATCCTGGCAACTATCATTCCGGGGACACGACAGCGCTCACGTCCAAGGCTTGTCAATCTACCTTTCATACTAGCGGCTTGCACATGGATAGACCAGGGCCATCGTACCTGTTACGCTGTTGAAAGACTCGTGAAAATACGACACTGATGCGGTAGGTTGACTCACCCTGCACCGAAGAGGACCACTGCATCGCTCATACTCTAACACAGTCCTGGACTCTGCAGCCTTCGACCAGCTGCGTCTCCTGTCTTGACCAGGATTGCTGTCCATTTACTTATCGGGTTAATTCAAGTCTCCTTCAGAGTCTGGCATAGATCGTATTTGCGAAGTACGCACAAGTGCAGTGAGACCGCTTTGTGGCAATTGTCGGGTAACAAACACCTCTCCAGCACCGTAGCTTCAAGCGATTGTTTGTGGAGAGTGGAGAAATCTCGAAAGGATCTCTCCACATGAAAGCTGCTGTCGTACAGCCTACGCATCTCCCTGCCCCCAAGATCGTATCGTACAGACCGCGTACATCTCGGTAGGTACACACGTACGTGAGTACACACGCGGAGGAAACTAACACCGCCGACCCCGCGGTAAGTTATGTCGCGGAGAATCCCAGAGGCGGCCCGCTGGCCTAGCGACCCGTTCCGCAGATGTCCGGCAATTGCAATATTCCTGTCCCAGAACGCAGATCATCTCGGACGTGCCTAGGCTGTCCCAAAGATGCCCCGTTAGACAGCGGAAACGATAGGCGACTTGGGCCGCTCGACCTCCTCCCACTCGTCGATCGCCTGCGGCTGCTCTATCGAGTTGGCGCGCCGCCACGAGCCCCTTCGTGCCAGACGTAAGCGCAAAGCCCCGAGGCCCCGCGCGAGGAGGAACGCGACGCACTCGGCGACGCCGACGGCGATAATGTATCCCGCCAGCTTCGCGTGCTCCTTCTGCGGGTCCAGGAACGAGTACGCTGCGGGCCCGAACGTTAGCGCGCCGAAGACGGGAGCAATGGAACGCTCAGGTCATGGGGAGGGCGTGGGAGGGGCAAGGTACGCACTGTAGAAACCTTGTGTCGCGTGCGTGATGTACGCGACACCGAGATAACCTGCGAGCATGATGATGCAGAGCGGGAGGTGCAGCCATGGACTGGGGCCGGCGTTGGTGAGTGTGATCTCGAAGAGGGCGTAGGCGGTGTTCAGAGCGTGTTCTGAGATGTTGACCCATGCTACACCAGATCGCGGGGTTATCTTACACGGGCTGGGCTGGTAGATTGCGATAAGCTCACCATTGAAACGCGTATCGAACGTACTTGGTCCGGAAAGTAATGCCCAAAAGATCACGGTCACCACAAGAGCTGCGCCAGACGAATCTGTTAGAGGACGATATGAGCTCAATATATGTGGCTGAACTCACGGTAGGTGGTGATAGTAGAGTAGAGCAACAGGTGCAGGAGCTGCAGAGGCCGTGGCCACTGCTGCAGCGGGTATCCACTTCCCCTCCTCAGCGCATAGCACAGCGTCTGTACACCCGCAGCGAAGTAGTACGCAATGAGGCCAATGTACGATAGATGCGTGAAGTACGAGAAGAACCTGCGCGCGCCGATCAGCACCGCTTGCGCGCACGCACACGACTCGGAAGTGCGCCAAGGGTCCACTCACGAGTCCGCGTTGTGATCCCGAACGGCATCCCAGATGAGGTGAAAGAGCACCACGAAGAGCGCGTACGAGCCGAGCGCGAGCCTAATTGCCGCGAGTGCGAGGGGAGAGAAGACAGGGGACGTTACGAAGGTGTGGTTTGGGTCGAATGGCGCGCTGACGCCTAGCCGCGAGTAGAATCCTGCTCCAGAAGCCGGCTTCGTGGACATCTCGGTGGGTGTTCTGTCTTCTGGGTCTGGCGCTGCGTATTCGTGGCTCGTTCCTTCGGATCGGGAGGGAGACTCGTGTGTGGAGCGTCGGGGAGGGCGTGAAGGAAGCGTGTAAAGGAGCGACGGGTGGGCGAGCCAAGTGGGTATTGGGAGCGCTGCGCGTTAGCAGGTGTGGATAAGACCGAGACAGAAAGCACCGGGGGTGAGGTATGAGAGAAAGGGAAAGCTCGAAAGAATGGGCGACCGGTCACCAATCCAAAAGCGAGGGGCAGGGGGGATGATCACCAGATGCGCCGCCGCCGCGGGGGGCCGGGGGCCACCAGCCAGATCCAGCGGCTGCGCTGAGCGGACGCTCGGCTGCGTTTCCCGCCGGGCGATGTTTCTCGCATGGCCCTCGCTGATGGCCGCTGGGGGACGCTTGGGAACTGCGCGACTTTGTAGGTTCGAGATCTGTGCGAAGAAGGGCCCATCAGCAGTATCAGTGTTTTCGTCGCGCGGGGCGGATGATTGGGTGCTTCCGACGCCTCTACTTATATGATTGTGATCAATGCAGGCCTGCCCCGCTGCGGTCTGGTAGGAATATGTCACAGAGAGTTGTACAGCGTGCCCGAGTGTCTGTATGCCAATAGACTGGGAACGGTGCCTCTGCATTGCAGAACATGGAAGAAGTGGAAGAGGCAGAGCCGGCGGCAGCCAAAACTCGTTAAGCACCCCGGGGACCCGGGCCGGGGCAATCCGCTGATATTTGTGGCTGACTGTGGCTGTGTTTGAACGTCCGCTTTCGGAGCGATCCGAATTCAGCGGATTGTCCAAAGTTGTCCACAGTCCACCATGATCATCCTGTAGCCTCCGTCGTCTTCGAACAGCGATTCATCAGCACATTCAAAGGCAGTGTCTGTTGTTGACCATTGATATCCAGAGGCATGTCAAGAAGCCTCAAAGACATGACTCACACACTTTGACAGGGACGACCACAGCGATGGCATGTGTGATGCTCTCCCGGGTATCATGAGCCAAAGAATACCTGCGGAGGGGTTTTGCAAGGTCGAGGATAAGCAGATTGAGTATGGCATACGGTCATCCACAAGTTTGAGGAGGAACTAATGGAGCTCAAGTATTTGTGCGACCTCGCCGCCCCCTGCTCGGCATCACTCCTACCTGGGTACGACACCACTACCTTTGTAGGCGTTTAAGTGACGTTGCGCTGCACGCTGAACGCACCCAGAGAGCATCAACACCTTCCTCAGACGTTCCAATGAGCCTACCCTGGATATTCCTTGTACGTACAAGGAGTATTATAATCAATCGCTAAAAGCCACCCTTCAGACCCTCCTCGCGGAGATGCATCACGCACGCAGTGTCCATGCGGACCTATTGAGTGTACAATGTGCCGCTCTTGATGGATCTACTGGAGCGCGGCTCGTCTCGCAGGAGGCTCAAGGTGCGAGGCGCTTTCGACAGCAGAGAAGAGCAAACCCGCGTCGGCCCTACTCCTCGAATCTCTGGAAATCCAGGTCGCACGTGCGCACGGCTTCAGGTTCTGCTACGCGGGTTCGCTTTCTTGCGACGGACTGGCAGAGAACCAGTTCGCGGACATCATGCCGGCTGACAATCCGGACATCTGCTTCGGATCCCTCAAGGACCTCAAACAGCTCGAGCTCGCGTGGGGAATGTATTACCTGACATTGAAGGCCTATTGTGCGCAAGACGAGGTCCTCATACCTGCGCCCCAGGGCTACTGAGAGCGCCTCCTCGGGAACTGGTCAGTCAAGCCTTCGCGGCCGGAGACCATAGTGATCTTTGGCAGGCACCTCGACTGGCGTTCGGAACCTACCACGCTGACGCGGGAGTAGTGGGCGGCGACGCTGGCGTTGGTACCTAGGTTGAAGACGCTGCGCTTGATGTCGATGCTGGAGGGGTTCGCACAGGAGCTCGCAGCGGCGCGAGTACAACCAGTAGCGGCTCAATTGGATCTACTGGAGTGTTCGACGTGGATCTACAGGCGTCGTTCTGGGCAAATCTGGAGAGAGCAGCCCTGGCCCGAGCTTCTGCGGGGGATGAGCGGGGTAGAGCTGTTCAATGTGGGCTCTGCTGCGTGGGACACGGACGACTTGTGCAGCAGCGGGGATGCATGTGGTTGAAGACACTGATTGATGGAGGCCGAGGTCATTGAGGTGCTGGACTTGGAGGATATGATGTATGAGTTCATGTTTGAATGTTCGTATGCTCATGTCTATCAAAATCCGGCCGAGTGACGATGACAATCCGCGTGTATTGCTCATTGCCGTTCCTCTGAGTCTAGTACAGTGTGGTCGAGGGAGCGGAAGAAGCGGAAGGGAGAGGATGCCAGTATCCCGGGGGGTAATGATTAATTATAGTCGGCGGCGGCTGGGGCCGGGGGGCGGCCGGCAGGGACGGCATGGGGCTGTGGGAGCTGAGTGAGTTCGGCGGTCTCGAGCGCCGGCCGTGCGCTCACCGTCGCCAGCCTCTCCGGCCAGTCTGACCGCGACCACCACCTCTCTCTCGCGCCCCGCACCGTCCTCCTCGTCCTTCTGCGCCGTACTCGTCCGCGTCGGCCGCGTTAGAGCCCGCCTTTCTCTGCGATGTCGTCGGCACAGGGTGCCCCGTAAGTCCTCCTCCTCCGCTCCACTCCGTACTTGTCTTACGCTCTCCCAGGAAGCGCATCAGGATCACAGGTACGATTCATCCCTCTTCGCGCCTCCCCCATCGCTCATGCTTGCGCAGTCGTCGCCGCCGATGGCCTGTCCAAGCGCGAAGTCTTCCGTCTCCCCGATCCCTTCGCCGTCATCACCGTCGATGCGGAGCAGACTCACACTACCAGCGTCATGAAGAAGACGCTGAATCCGTACTGGAACGAGAGCTTTGACATGTGCGTGCATCGCCCCATGCAGCTGTGTAATGCGCTGACTGTGTACTAGTACTGTCAAAGAGAACTCTGTCATCGCCGTCCAGATCTTCGACCAGCGCAAGTTCAAGAAGCGGGACCAAGGCTTCCTCGGAGTGGTGAACGTCAAAGTTAGCGATGTCATTGACTTGGAGCTCGGCGGTCATGGTGCGTTATTTTCCGCATACAAGGTCGTCTGCACAGTACCAGGCTCCGTTGTGCACTGCGCTATGTTGCCACACGACACTGCCGAAAGCACATGGTGCTTGCCCTCGGTCCATCGGAGTAATAGTCAGCTGTCTGCGTACAAAGGCGCCTTTCTGTGGCAACTTTGTAACCGGAAGCCTGATGACAGCTGCGGATGGATACCAACGGCTCTGCTGACATGATATCTTCCAGAGATGCTTACCTTGGATCTGAAAAAGTCCAACGACAACCTCGTCGTGCATGGGAAGCTCATCCTCTACCTCTCCACCAACGTTAGCCAGCCCATCAACAACCCCGGCCCTTCCCAGTCCAACTCACTTGCCGAAGGTCTTGCAAACATCTCCATCGCCGGTCCCTCTGCGAGCGCTAGTAGCACCAATCTTGCCGCCGGGAGCTCGCTATCTCGCAGTTCGAGCGCCGCTGCGCACGCAACGCCTCAGGACGCTCACGTCACTATGCCCGTCCCCCAAGTTTCCCCTACCGCTCCCCAAGCTGACCAATCTCAGCCCACAACACCTGCGCCGGCACGGCCGCTCAGCACTACCAGCACAACGCCGTCCACTACAGCACCGACGCAGACCCCGACGACTACCAACGCCAGCGCCACTGCGCAGACTGCTTCCAACAACAACGCCCAGACTCGCAACTTCAACCCTCACGAAGACCAGTATGGGCCTCTGCCAGCCGGTTGGGAACGCCGCATCGACCCCCTCGGTCGCACCTACTATGTCGATCACAACACCCGCTCGACGACATGGCACCGTCCGTCGGCGAGCCAGACCGTGAACACTCACACCCAGGATGGCGAGACAAACGCTGCCCGCAACCAGCACAACCGCCGTATCCTTGCGGATGACATGCTAGAGGCCAACAACAGTGTAGGACGGGCAGGGTCCGTGACCGGTCAGGAGCAACAAGGTGCCCCACCCGCCGCCAGTACACCGAGCGCCGGGGGACTTGGACCTCTGCCTGCTGGTTGGGAGGAGCGTCACACTCTCCAGGGACGACCGTACTACGTCGACCACAACACCCGCACGACGACTTGGGTCGACCCCCGCCGTCAGACCGTCATCCGGGTCATGGGCCCGAACGGTCAGAACGCCGCACTGCAGCCCCAGACCATCTCGCAGCTCGGGCCTTTGCCTTCAGGCTGGGAGATGCGCCTCACATCCACTGCTCGCGTGTACTTCGTGGACCACAACACGAAGACGACGACGTGGGACGACCCGCGCCTGCCGTCGACGCTGGATGCCAACGTGCCGCAGTACAAGCGTGACTTCCGCAGGAAGCTCATCTACTTCCGCAGCCAGCCCGCAATGCGCAACCAACCCGGCAACTGTCAGATCAAGGTCCGGCGTAACCACATCTTCGAGGACAGCTACGCCGAGATCATGCGCCAGACGCCCAATGACCTCAAGAAGCGGCTTATGATCAAGTTCGAGGGCGAAGACGGTCTCGACTACGGAGGTCTTTCTAGGTACGTACTCGGGCGCATAAGAGTTGCGAAACGCCGATCTGATGTTCGTACAGGGAGTTCTTCTTCCTGCTCTCCCACGAGATGTTCAACCCCTTCTACTGTCTGTTCGAGTACTCCGCGCACGACAACTACACGCTCCAGATCAACCCTGCGTCTGGCGTCAACCCCGAGCACTTGAACTACTTCAAGTTCATCGGTCGGTGCTTGGGCCTCGGCATCTTCCACCGTCGCTTCCTCGACGCGTACTTCGTTACCGCCTTCTACAAGATGATTCTCAGGAAGAAGGTGACGCTCGCCGATCTCGAAAGCGTCGATGCGGAGTTGCACCGTGGTCTCACCTGGATGCTGTAAGTAGCTCCCATCTGCTGTACGAACTTCTGACTCATCAGGTTACAGTGAGAACGACATCACCGACGTCATCGATGAGACGTTCACGACCGTCGAGGAGCGTTTCGGCGAGATGGTCACGGTCGAGCTCAAGCCGGGCGGTGCTGACATCCCCGTCACGGAGGAGAACAAGAAGGATTACGTGAACGCGGTCGTGGAGTACCGTATCTCGAAGCGTGTCAAGGAGCAGTTCGACGCGTTCATGTCGGGTTTCAGCGAGCTCATCCCGCAGGACCTGATCAACGTCTTCGACGAGCGCGAGCTCGAGCTGCTCATTGGCGGTATGTCCGAGATCGACGTGTAAGTTCACCCCCCTCCTGTGCAGTTAACGTCATCGACGCTCATGTTTGTTGCTAGCGACGACTGGATGAAGTACACCGACTACCGCGGATACGAGGTCAACGACGAGGTCGTGCAGTGGTTCTGGAAGTGCGTGCGGAGCTGGCCCCCGGAGCGCAAGTCGCGGCTGCTGCAGTTCGCGACAGGCACGTCGCGGATCCCGGTCAACGGCTTCAAGGACCTGCAGGGTTCCGACGGCCCGCGCCGGTTCACGATCGAGAAGTCGGGAGACCCGAACCAGCTGCCGAAGAGCCACACGTGCTTCAACCGCATCGACCTTCCGCCGTACAAAGACTACGAGACGCTGGAGCAGAAGCTGACCTGGGCCGTAGAGTGAGTACTTTCCATTGTCTTCGGTGTGAGAGACTTCTGACTGGGGTGTGCAGGGAAACCGTCGGCTTCGGCCAGGAGTAAATTGGCCCTCGTATGCTCTTCCATCTCGATTCGACATGTGCTACCTCTTCCGACCCACTCATCCTCTGGCTTTTCTCCGTAAACCAAGTGACTGCGCCCATATCTCCGTTCTATCCGTTGTTTATCACATGCATATCCATATGACCTCAGCTTCGCTGTTCCTTGTTCCTCGTCCCCTGTCCTTGTTCACGTTTGTGTTGTTACACCCTTGGCCTGCGATCGACGCCAATCTAATGTCGTTTGTGGTATAATGGACTGTTTTTGATCTCCTTTGTCTTCCCTTTGTCGTGTCCATAGTTCCTCCGCCAGCCCTGGACGCATGACCGGTCGGCTGATGATGTGATGTACGTACTACACAACGATAACGATATGCTAGAACATAGCGCATTGGTCTGAGAAGCACATGCACGCGACCGAGTCTACCACCCATGTTACTTGCGCAGTTAGGATTGAAGAAAGGACGATCCGCTGTGTGAGCGGAGACATACGCTGTGCCGACAATGGGCGCTAGCGGCGATGGCCGATGACGATGGCGTACATAGACACCTACAACTTATCTCCCCCATCCACCCCCGATCGTCCGGATGAGGTCTGCTGCTAGTCTCGTTCCCATCCCTTCTGGCGCTTACTGGACCGTACGCCAGAAGGTCTGGTGCATTTCGGGCCCAAAACGGCCACTCGTGACAAGCGCCGTCACTGGGGTCACTCAATGTCAGATTACTCAAATTGCTGGGGCAGACCTCATTCGAACACTTAGTACGCTCGCAAGCAGGACCCTGAGCATGCTTCTGCTAGCGCTTTAAATTCTTGAGGCATTCGATGGCGGATTGACTGAGTGGCAAGCGGGGCGTGCGCAAGCCATAGGCGCTCAACTCCCCAAGTGGCTGAACCTTGTGAGGGCAGGGGTGTACGTGCTCATGCTCCCCCGGGGCTTCATTCTTGCAAACAAAATTGGCAAAGCAGTTAATAGTAGCCTATAAGTTGCCTTCGTGAGCAAATTACATCATTTCTAGGGAGAAGGAGGCCATAGAGCAGCAAACCAAGGAGGCAGATGCCGTGACATATCGTGACCTACCGTCACGAGTGGCCTTAACGCCCACGAAATGCACCAGACGTTCTACAGGTCTCTCCCCCCGCGCGCTTACACTCTCTCGTGAGAAAATTCAAAAACCTCGAGCGCCCGTGTTGTTTCGTCCTGGCCAATGAGCGTGCGAGGGGGAGAGACCTGTAGAACGTCTGGAGCCGAGACTAGTCTGCTGCCCGTCTCCTCCTCCTTCGCTCCAGACCATCACCTTCCCACATCCTCGCACACTCACCGGCGACCCCAGCGATCTCCGGCTACCACACGACCGCGCTCCAAGCTCTCCCCAGTGCTCACGTCCCCCAGGCTCGGACTGCTTCTAAAACCCCCGCTTCCAAAAAGACACAGAAGCGTAACTTAGGGCCCCACCTTTGCGCACGCAGCTGCTCGATACACGCCTCTCCTCTCACAATGTCCGCCAGTGCACCTGTGTCTGCTCAGCAGGACTACCGCCTGCCTACGGACGTCAAGCCGACGCATTATGACCTCACCGTCTGGACTGACCTCGAGAACAACAAGTTCGAGGGGATCGTCCACATTGAGTGAGCTTGGCCCGTAGGCATACGACAAACGCTAACCTGTTTCCCGGTAGCCTGAACGTCAATAAGGACACGTCTACCGTCGTCCTGAACACCGCCAGCCTCGAGCTTGGCGATGTATCGCTCAAAGCCGGGAGTGCCCTCGACGAGGTCTTGACTGTGTCTGGATCTGACTTCGACACCGCGAACGAGCGTGTGCTCTACACGCTCGCCAAGCCGCTCGCCAAGGGCGCGAGCGCGCGCCTCTCCGTCACATTCAAAGGGGTGCTCACAGGCGACATGCTCGGATACTACTACTCCACCGGCGGCAAGGACGGCGAGCTCAAGTACACGCTCACCCAGTTTGAGGTAGGCGTTCAAGAGTACAACTTTACCCGGTTCTCGCGTGTGCTGATGAGACTTGCTTACAGCCTACTGCCGCGCGGCGGGCGTTCCCTTGCTGGGACGAGCCGCTACTCAAGGCGACGTTCGCCGTTACGCTGGTCTCGCGCGCCAACTCGGTCAACCTGAGCAACATGCCCGCGATCGGTGAGGAGGTGTACACGCCCGGCCGCTCCGTCGCGGAGCCGTGGATCGAGAAGAAGCTGTCGACGCTTCCCGACCCCGAGAAGTGGAAGATCACTCAGTTCGAGACGACTCCCCCGGTAGGCCCACCGATTCCGTGATAGAGTCACAAACTACTGACGTGAGAGAATGCGGCCTAGGTCTCGACGTATCTGGTCGCCTATGCGAACGGGCCTTTCGAGTACCTCGAGAGCTCGTATAAGAGCCCTCTGAGCGGCAAGGAGCGGCCGTTGCGCATCTATGGTTTGTATATGTCTACTTCGTCAATGCATAGATACCTCATGGCAGTTTGTGTACAGCTACTGCCGACGTCATCGACCAGGCTCAGTTCGCACTCGATGTCAAGCGTCTTGTCTTGCCGCTCTACGAGGAGGTATTTGACATAGAGTACCCCTTGCCTAAGCTGGATACGCTCGTCGTACGTCTGCCATTCTCTTGCATAGCGTGGATCCGGCCGACTGAATCACTGTTTCCTTCTAGGCGAGCGATTTCGACTCAGGTAAGTGACATTCCGCGTAATTTTGACCACTCCGGGCTGAAAAGTTTGGTCCTGACTGTAGGTGCGATGGAGAACTGGGTATGTCAGATTTGTGAGAATTGGGATGGTTACTCACTCGTGATCATAGGGCCTCATCACCGGCCGAACGCAAGCATTCCTGCTCGACCCCGCTTCTTCCAGCATTAAGTACAAGCAGAATGTTGCGGCCACGCAAAGTCATGAGGTCGCGCACATGTGGTCAGTACTATGGCTGGGCTTTTCCGATGCAACGGCTGAAAGGCCTGTAGGTTCGGAAACATCACGACTATGGAGTGGTGGGATAACCTGTACCTGAACGAAGGTAGTCAATGCGTCCTGATCTGGAGGACTGCTGTGGACTAACGTAGTAACTGCACAGGGTTTGCGACGCTCGTAAGCATGATACACCACATTCAGCAGCGTGTTCATGTACTCACGACCTTGTAGATGGGCGAGAAGATCATCCTGGGTAAGCGAGCGAAAGATGTATGCCATACTGTATACTAACCCAGTTTAACAGACAAGTGAGACGCAGACTCACTCTCCATATGAAGCCTACTCAACCTATTGAATAGGGTTTTCCCCGAGTGGAAGCTCGATGCAGAGTTCCTGCCCTCCCACTTCTACCGCGCACGTTCCCTTGACGCCAAGCTCTCTTCGCACCCTATCGAGGTTGAATGCCCAGACGCCAACATGATCAACCAGGCAAGTACATCTGCGAAGATGAGTTTCCCAAGGCGTTGCTCACTATCCTTGCAGATTTTCGACCATCTGTCCTACGCCAAGGCTGCCTCCGGTTTGTTCTGTAACACGACTGTCGAGAATTAGCTACGGCTGACGTTGCGTTGCCAGTCCTCCGCATGCTCGCCAGCTATGTTGGAGAGGAGCGTTTCCTAAAGGGCGTGTCGATCTACCTCAAGAAGCACATGTACAAAAACAGTGTGACGAGAGACCTGTGGGAAGGCATCCAGGCCGCTACCGGTCAGTTGCCCGTCCCAATTCGTGTTCACGTTTACTGACGCCGGCGGTAGATCTGGACATTCCTAAGATGATGGACAACTGGGTCAAGAAGGCAAGTCAAATGATACCTCCGCGCTGTCGCTAGCACTGACTGGTCGTTTGTAGATGGGCTATCCCGTCCTTACTGTTACAGAGAAGGAGGGCGGCATCCACGTCAGACAAGACAGGTTCCTTGAGACTGGACCCGCCGACCCCAAGGACAACGAGACAATTTGGTTGGTGTCACCTTCAGTCAAGACGTGCACTCTTTCTGACATTGAGCAGGGCAATTCCCTTGAACCTACTCACCGTCGATGCAGAGGGCAAGAGCACCGTGAACAGAGATATTCTTCTGGATCAGCGCGAGACGTTCATTCCCCTCGACACGAACAAGCCATTCAAGCTGAATGCTGACACAACCGGTTTCTGTAAGTCCGACATAATTCTAACGACATCACCGCGATACTGACATGTCCTCCAGACGCCGTCCGATACTCTCTTGACAGGCTCACCAAACTTGGGCAGCAAGCTGCCGCGCCCGACTCACCCTTCACGCTCTCCGACAGAATCGGGATTGTCTGCGACTCGCTCGCGCTCGCTCGGTCCGGTTACGCAACGGTCAGTAGCGCTCTCGAACTCATCAGCCTTTTGCGCGACGAGAAGGAGTGTGAGTACATAAATCCCTGGTGCCCCACGACCTGTACGCTCACTGCTTGTGTCAGATCTTGTATGGGATGCCATAGCGACGAACCTCTCAACGATTGCTTCTACGTGGTGGGAGAACCCCGATGTTGTCGAGCGTCTGAACGCATTCCGCAGGGTAAGTGATACGACACTACGTGTTTGACGTGTGCTGAAGCCTCCCGTCAGGAGCTCTTTGTTCCTATCGTGAAGCGCCTCGGCTTCGAGTACAAGGAGTCCGACCCGTACGATGATGTGCAATTGCGTACCACCGCTATCGAGCAGTCCGCTGAAGCCGGCGATCCTTGGTAAGTTCCTGCGGTAGGCGCTGGAGTTAGCCATTGATTTACTTTACTAGGGTGTTGGGCGAGCTGAAGAGCCGGTTCGACCATTTCCTCAAGACTGGGGATGACTCTAAGATCCCGAGCGACCTCACCTCCGCGATCTTCCGAATCGTACGTGTATACTCTACTCGATGCGAAACGCTCTGACCACCCATGGCATGTATAGGGTGTACAGGAAGGCGGGCAGCAGGAATGGAACGCCGTCAAGCGCATAGCGGTCAAGGCCAAGAGCCCCGCGCAAGGCCTCGCCGCAATGCGCGCGATGGGCGCGAGCAAGGATCTCAACCTCGCGGAGGAGACGTTCAAGTTCATCATGACCGAGGCCCGCGACCAGGACACATTCTACTACGCGGGCGGCCTCATGCGCAACCCCGTGACGCGCCGGTTCCTTGCGAATAAGTTCAAGGAGAACTTCGCTGCCGTGAGTCATGCTTCGGTGCAACTGATATTGGGTGGCTTACGGTGGTGATCGCAGTTTGAGAAACGCTATGCCGGGAACTTCGGGCTCATCCGTTGGACTGAGGTACGAATCTTATGGTCTGCTTTGCGGGTCTCGCTTACTGGTTGGAACCTTGCGCAGACCTCCTTCGGTGGCCTCGCGTCGGATAAGGATTACGAGGAGACTGCCGCGTTCTTCAAGGTGACACTACTATTGTAGTCCTCTTCGGTCACGACACTGATGCGAATGCATACAGGACAAGGATACCTCAAAGTTCGACATGGCTCTCAAGCAGACCCTCGATACGATCAAGTCGCGTGCGGCATGGGTCAAGGTACGTCCTGCATCGATTGTTCTGATATCATTGCTCACCTGTTTCATAGCGGGCGTCTGCAGAGCTCACGCAATGGCTGGAGCAGCGCGGCAACTCCAAGTTGTATGCATCCGTGGCTGCTCTCCACTAGTAGTGACGTCCAGTGCTGTCCCGTCCCAATCTATGAACGCAATGCATCATTGTCGAACAGAACTAGCCTATCTGTGCCATTGTTATATAGGGCATAGGCTTCGGACTGATTGAACCGCCGCGGCGCAAGGAGTAAGGCTGAGAGGTTGGAGAGAAGGCAGACCTGGACTGGAGAGTGAGTCGTTTCGTTGAGTGCGCAAGGTCGTTACTACTCAAGCGCCAGCAGTGACGAAGGCGTACATATACACCCACAACTCTGTCGCATCCTCCTCCATCGTTCGGGCAATGTCTCTCCCTTTACACCAGACCATCGTCAGCCCGCCCCTCTACCCCTTGAGACGCACTCCGGCGATCCCGGCCACCGAACGCTGCGCTTCACGTTCTTCCCAATGCTCATCTCTCACGCTCCGACGCTGCTATAGCATCCGCAGCATCCAAAAGGAGCTATCAGCGCAGCCTAGCTCCGCATCGTGCTCTGTGCATGCAGCTACGCTGTATGCGCGTCGCCTTTCACCATGTCTACGAGCACATCCGACGTTTCTCCCCAACAGGACTATCGCTTGCCAACGGATGTCAAGCCGACACATTATGACCTCACCATTTGGACCGACGTCGAGAATGATGCGTTCGAGGGCATCGTCCACATCGAGTGAGATATGAGGTGGTCTAGCTGATTTGGAGTTACAACACTAACCTATAAGCTCGGTCACCGTCAGCCTGGCCGTCAACAAGGACACGTCCGCTATCGTCCTCAATACCGCTCACCTTGAGCTTGGTGATGCGTCGCTCAGGTCTGAGGGAGCTCACAACAACGCACTGGCAGTAGCTTCCGCACAGTTCGATACCGTGAACGAGCGAGTCGTCTACTCGCTCGGCAAGCCGCTTCTCAAGGGTGCTCGCGCCCGCCTCTCCGTCACCTTCAAGGGCGAGCTCAATGGGAAGATGGTCGGCTACTACCGTTCTACCGGAGGCAAAGACCGCGAGCTCAAGTACACACTCACCCAGTTTGAGGTGAGTACGTCAGCGAGCAATCATAATGGTCTTCGCGCGTGGCACTGACCTGTGTGTTTACAGCCTACGGCTGCTCGGCGGGCCTTCCCCTGCTGGGACGAGCCGCTGCTCAAGGCGACGTTTGCCGTCACGCTGGTATCGCCCGTGGACACAGTCAACCTGAGTAACATGCCCGCGATCAAGGAGGAGATCTATAAGCCCGGTAGCTCCCTCGCGGAGTCCTGGATCGCAGAGAAGCTCTCGAAACTTCCTGATCCTGCACAGTGGAAGATTACTCAGTTTGAAACCACTCCTCCGGTATGTCGCTGCAGCTCAGCGAGCGGCACACGAATGCTGATGTGAGAGGGAACGTCCTAGGTCTCGACGTATCTTGTGGCTTATGCGAACGGTCCGTTTGAATACCTCGAAAGTTCGTACAAAAGCCCGCTAAGCGGCAAAGTGCGACCGTTGCGAATCTATGGTATGGACGCGCTACCCCATCGACTGTGGGATGACACCCTCAAGCTGAGCTGGCGGGTAGCGACGGCGGATGTCATCGGCCAGGCCCAATTCGCGCTCGATATCAAGCGTCTCGTCTTGCCACTCTACGAAGAGGTGTTTGACATCGAGTATCCATTGCCCAAGTTGGACACGCTTGTTGTACGTCTGTCTTGATCCTTCGAAATGTTCTTCTAGTGCATTGAACTGCAACTTTTCCCAGGTTAGCGACTTCGACTCAGGTGAGTTTCCTCAATTTTGCAATCAGTATGCTGGTTCTGATATTCTGGCTCGCAGGTGCCATGGAGAATTGGGTGCGCAAATTGAGCAGCTGAATGGACAGTTCGTTAATGAGGGAACATAGGGACTGATCATCGGTCGTACGCAAGCCTTCTTGCTCGACCCCGCTTCTTCTAGCATCAAATACAAGAAGAATGTTGCAGGCACGCAGAGCCATGAAGTCGCACACATGTGGTCAGTGCGCGATCAAGAACATTGCTATGCACCGACTGAAATTCCAACAGGTTCGGGAACATTACGACTATGAAGTGGTGGGATAACCTCTACCTGAATGAAGGTGAGCAAACAATTCGCTCTAAGGTGTCACCCATAATTCAGGCGATCACTCCGCAGGTTTTGCGACACTGGTGAGCAACTCGGACACGACTATCATGTTCCGAGGGGCTACCCAAGGTGCTGACGGGGTCGTAGATGGGTCAGAAGATCATACTGGGTAGGTAAATGTTCAGCTCGCCATGTGATGTGACGTGTTGAGCGAGGCTCTGCAGACAAGTAAGACGATAGCTTCACTTTCCATATCGTGAAACCGACCCAGCTGTCCCTAGAGTCTTCCCTGAGTGGAAACTGGATGCGGAGTTCTTGACATCGCATCTCTACCGTGCACGCTCCCTTGACGCAAAGCTTTCGTCGCATCCCATCGAGGTCGACTGCCCAGACGCCAACATGGTCAACCAGGTGAGTACATGGGGAGATCGTGCAAACAGAGTGTCACTCACTATACGTAGATTTTCGACCATCTGTCGTACGCCAAGGCCGCGTCCGGTTTGCCTTCCGCTTTCTACCCGTGTTGTGATCCGCAACTGAAGTCACGACTTCAGTGCTTCGCATGCTGGCGAGCTATGTTGGAGAAGAGCGCTTTCTTAAGGGCGTGTCGATCTATCTGAAGAAGCACCTGTACAAGAACAGTGTTACGCGAGACTTATGGGAGGGTATCCAAACTGCTACCGGTCGGTAACCCCTATAGAAGTGGAAGAACGGTTGCTGAGGTTTGCGATAGATTTAGACATTCCCAAAATGATGGACAATTGGGTTAAGAAGGTAAGCAAGACAGTGCGATGCCCACTCTGGTACTCATACGTTGATTGTAGATAGGTTATCCCGTGGTTACTGTCACAGAGAAGGAGGGCGGCATCCATGTTAGACAGGACAGATTCCTCGAGACTGGACCCGCGGACCCCAGGGACAACGAGACGATCTGGTAGGTCTGTTATTCGTTGGGGCGCATATTTTTCCTCATCTCGCACAGGACTATCCCCCTCAATTTGTTCACCGTCGATCGTGCGGGAAAGAGTTTGGTGAACCGGGATATTCTTCTGGACCAGCGGGAATTGTTTGTTCCCCTTGACGTCAACGAACCTTTCAAGCTGAATGCAGATACCACTGGTTTCTGTATGCTTCATATTCTTAAAAGACTTCCAGTGCGGCTCACTCGACGCGATCCTCAGATGCGGTCCAGTACACTCCACGAAGGCTCACCAAACTGGGACAGCTAGCTGCGGCACCCGACTCGCCATTCACACTCTCTGACAGAATTGGCATCGTCTCAGACTCGCTGGCGCTTGCAAGGGCTGGCTACGCAAATGTCAGCAGCGCTCTAGAGCTTATCAGCCTTCTACGTGGCGAGAGGGAGTGTGGGTATTGGCGTCTTCATCACTTGATCCCCTCCCGCTGAGTGCTTGCGCCAGACTTGGTTTGGGACGCGGTCGCGTCGAACCTCTCCACGATCGCATCGACGTGGTGGGAGCACAGAGACGTTGTCGAGCGTCTGAACGCGTTCCGCAGGGTAGGTTGGTCAAGCTGTTCCGTATAACTCGGGCTGATCTTTTCGTAGGAGCTGTTTGTGCCAATCGTGAAGCGCCTCGGATTCGAATACAAAGAGTCCGATACGTACGAGGACGTAGTATTGCGCTCAACGGCCATTGGGCAGTGTGCCGAAGCTGGCGACCCGTGGTATGTCCCTCATGGTAAGATCAGCAGTAGTTGATCGTGTACTTTCTTAGGGTGTTGGGTGAGCTCCAGAGCCTCTTCGATGACTTCCTCAAGACGGGGGACCACTCCAAGATCCCGGGCGACCTCACTGCACCTACCTTCCGAATCGTACGTCATTTAATTATTGTACGACACATCTCACACGACTGGCGTATGCATAGGGCGTACAACAAGGCGGACCACAAGAATGGGAAGCCGTTAAACGTATCGCGGCCAAGGCCAAGAGCCCTGCCCAGGGCCTCGCCGCAATGCGGGCGATGGGTGCCAGCAGGGACCTGAGTCTCGCCGAGAAGACGTTCAAGTTCATTATGACCGAGGCCCGCGACCAGGACACGTTCTTCTATGCGGGTGGCCTGATACGCAACCCCGTCACACGCCGATTCATTGCTCATAAGTTCAAGGAGAATTTCGCTACGGTAAGTTTCCAGTACGTCCGTCCAGCTATTGAGGTAGTGGTTGTCGGGTACACGGTGCTGACAGCGATGAATGCAGTTTCAGGATCGTTACTCTGGAAACTTCGGGCTCATCCGCTGGATTAAGGTGCGTATCGTATGATATGTAGAAGGCAGTGGCTCACTCGGAGTGACACTACGCAGATATCTTTCAATGGTCTCGCTTCGGACAGGGACTATGAGGAGACTGCTGCGTTTTTCAAGGTGACAATCTCATGAACGCAGCACAGAAGCGTTACTGAAGTGAGTATACACAGGGCAAGGACACCTCGAAGTTTGACATGGCTCTCAAACAAACTCTGGACACCATACAGTCGCGTGCAGCATGGGTCAACGTACGTTCTGTCCTTACTGGCTGTATCGCAGAGAATTCCTCACCTTCGACACAGCGATCATCTGCTGAACTCTCACAATGGCTTGAGCAACGCGAGACCTCGAAGCGGTAGGTATCGGACGCTGCGGTTCACGCGTAGTCATGATCTAGTCTTGTCCTGCCCTGAGAGAAGAATATGAACGAAATACATCATGTAGGGTAAAACGAAGAGAACTAGGCAGCAATGTGGAGAGCGTAGGCTATACAGTGGCACGGGTATACAACTATGCGAGCGGCGAGACGGGACGATGCTTCCGGGGTACAGTCAATACAGCTAACTACTACTGGGTTGCTCCTCTATCGAGTCCAACGCCGCCGCGGGCGGAGATCCAAGGGTGGTATCCGATTCTTCAGGCGGGGGCTCGTCCAGCGAGCCGATGCTCTCTCCCAGCGCTGCGAGTGCAGCCACGCCCTCCGTGTCCCGTTTCCGCCGCGGGCGCCGCATGCTGCTCGCGGTGGGCGTCGTGGGCGTCATGGCGTCAAAGCCGTCCGCCTTGAGCTTCGCGAGCATGTCGCGCGCGATGTCGACCGTCTCGTCGCCCGACTTCGCTGCGAGCAGGAGGTCCGTATTGAGCGTGAGCGGGGCGGAGGGCACGCGATCGCGCGGTGCGGTGCTCTTGCGTGCTGTGCGCCGCGCCTTGCGGCCGACGCTGTCGCCGTTGCGCAGCTTCTCCAGCAGGTTGTCGAGCGCCGCGTTGTCCTCTTCTACCTGCGGGCTCGCCTCTGCCGCGGTCTTCGCCTTGTTCGCTCTCGCATCCTCCGCTGCCTGTCGTCGTTTCTCGACGGCCATGCGCTCCTCCGCCAGCGCCATATTCTCAGCCCGGCATTTCTGCGTGTCGTCGGTAGGTCAGGGCCTGAACACGGACCGCAGAGGGTAGAGAAGCAGACCTTGTATGAGGTGACGAAGGTCTTGAAGATACCATAGAACTCTGCTGAGTTCATGTTCTTCTCGTCCTCTCCGTAGTATTTGACCACCTCGGAGAAGGTTGATTCCGCATGGTTAACGTCGTCGACGAGGTCCTCGAGCTGGGCAGTGGCGCGCCCAACGAACTGCCACATCTGCTTCCCGTACTTATCATTGAGCTCCATATCTGAGAAGTGCTCGGTGAGCTCCTTGCGAATAGCCTTTAGCCCTTCGCGGAGTTCGCCGAGACTCCTACGGACGTCCAGCAGGTTCACTGCGATGTCATAATCAGCTAGGAGAATACGACACAATTATACCGGTCCTACCTCGATACGCTTCAGCAGGAGCAGCCAGCTCGTCCAGGAAAGCCTCCATATCTGGGAAGTGCTTCGCGACCGTCCGCTCCAAGAAGTGCAGTAGGGTCGTATTGTGCAGCGACTTGGTATCGACCATCTGCAAACAAATCATTAGCACCAGCGTTTGGCTCAGGATGTCATTGCGGGAGGTACCTTGTTGATACTGCTGACACGGAAACCGAACGCACCACCTTTGACACCCGTGCCGTTCATGTAGTTACCGATGAGTAGGATGAGCTAAAGGAATGTTAGTTAGTCGCATATATGTACTTGTCGCGCCGTCGCAACTTACACTCAGCAGCTCCTTGAAGTGTTTGGCATTGAGCAGAGACTTGCCGGCTTCCGACAGCTTACGCGCACTCTGCTCCGTAGTCAGCACCTGACAACAACTCCGATAGTGAAGGACATTGCTCACGTCGTCAAGCAGCGACCATGTCTCGTCGAAGACACACTTGTACAGCATGCCCTCGATGCGGGGACCGAGGCGATCGATCTTGATGAGCTGCACCATGAGACGATCTGAGGGATGCAGCCCAGCAAGCTCCTCGGGGTCGGCGTTGCGGTACACGTTGAGCTTCCCGACCTGTGGAAGCAGCTTAGCTTTGGTTCCCTATAGGAATGGCGCGCGCATGCGCACCTGCTCCGGGTTGGGCAACACAGGTTTCAACTCGCTGAGGAAAACCTGAGTGCACACTTCCTGGTCGAAATCGCGGATGCGGAAGGCGATCTCCTCGGGCTGGAGCCTCTTCACCGTTTGGATGAGAATTTCTGTGTCATCGTGTCACGATAGATCGTTGAATGTATGCGAGGAAGAACTTACCGACGCGCTTCTTGGTCTGCGGATCGAGCACACTCTTCAGCTCCGCGCGCTTCTGCTTGGCTGCACCCGATGTCAGCCTACAGCCAATCGCCTTGGGTTGACACGACCCGATATAACGCACCCATCAAGTTGATCACGAGCTGCTTCGCCTTGAAGTCTTCCTCCATCTCCATCCACACGCCGTCCGACTGGAGCTTCTTGACCCACTCGTCCTCGCGGGACGCCTCCTTGAACACCGTGCGCTCGGCCTGCTGCGGCGGCAGCTTGTCCCACTGCAGCTGCTTCATCTTCGTGCTCGGCGTGATCGAGATGTCCTTGCGCGCCGCGAGCAGGTTCGAGATGTTGTTCCCAAGCATCGACGTGCGGGACGGAGTTGCGAAGCCCTTACCACCCGGAGGTGGGGGAGGTGGGGGAGCACCAGGAGGGGGCGACTCGGCTCCGATGGCGGACGTCCTCTCCTTGTGAGATGCCTGCGTAGCTGCTCCGCCAGTGATCCGGGCTGTGCTGGTGAATCGAGCGAAGCAGGGATGAACTTCCCGTTCGCCCGCGTGTCCAACGACAGCCCCGAGCTAACGGAGGTCGCCTCTGTGGTCGGGTTGGAGGCGAGGCTATGCGTCGAAGACGACCTGCGCAGTGAACTCTCCCCGTCGAAGTCATCGGTGGTGTCAGCGATCGACACACTACGACTGTCGCTGTCGGCAGTAAAGTGTGCTACGGACAGTAAGGATCACTGCTGGTAGGGAAAGCAAGACACACTCACTGCCCAACGGCGTTCGAGGAAGGTTCTTGTTCCGCCGCGAAGGTGTGCGAATGCTCCGAGGGCTAGAAGAGGCAGGATCGCGCATGGCATTCTGCTGGGAGATCGTCAGTATAGGTGTTGGCCGGGCGCGCTCGAGGGGACAGACCATTGCACCATCCGCGAATTGCTGTTGGATTTGCTCTTGCTCAATGTCGTCGTCTGCGTCCATGAACTGCGAAGTGCGTCCATTCTGTGCCTCGGAAACTCTTGCCATCCCCATTCTGGACGCCTTCTTCCCTCCTCGCGAAGGTGCCGCGCGGCGGCGTACACTGCCATTCTTCTTCGGGGTATCTCCTACCTCATCATCCTCCTCATCCTCACCTTCAACCTCGCCTTCAATCACCTCGCCGTTCTTCCCCTTGCGCTTACGCCGCCCCTCGAGGATGCTGATCGTCTTGTCCCGCTGGAAGTGCTTCTCGAGCGTGTCGATGAGCGTCTTGCGGTCCATCCCGCCCGCGTTCGCGTGGTCGATGATCTTGCCAACGCCACGACTGACCTCCTTGAGCATGCGGAACAGCTCCATGATCTGCGCTTCGAGCTGCGCGATCTGCTCCTCGTACCCCGACTTCTGCGTCTCGAGCTGCCCCTGGAGCTTCTGCGTGTTCTCGCGCGAGATCGCGAGCTTCTCTTCGAGACGTGCGACCTTGCTCTTGAGCGAGCCGACGAGCCCGCCCTCGCCCTGCGCGACCTCCTCCTCGAGCGCCTCCTTCTCGAGCCGGAAGCGCAGCGCAGCGGTGTTCGCCTTCGCGAGCTCGTCCTCGAGCAGCTGGTGGCGGTCCGCCTCGTTGAAGTGCGCGATGATGCGCTCGACGGAGTGCCCGAGGCGCTGCTCCGCGCCGACGAGCTTCTTGTCAAGCACGACGTCCGCGACGAGCGAGTCGATGAGCTGGTAGTAGTGCGCAAGCGCGGGGCCCTCCTCGCGAATGAGCAACAGATGCTGCATGATCGAGAGGAAGTGGTCCTGCGCCTTCGTGTCCGCGGTCTTCGCGCGGAGTGCGTTGTACACGTCCTCGGGGTTCGCGAGGTCGCGTAGGATTTCCTGGTCGACGCGTTCCTTGATCTTCGCCTCGTCGTCGTCGATGAGTTGCTGCAGGATCTGCAGCTGCTTGTCGAT
Organism: Trametes sp. AH28-2; assembly: GCA_001304625.1. NCBI lineage: Eukaryota > Fungi > Basidiomycota > Agaricomycetes > Polyporales > Polyporaceae > Trametes > Trametes sp. AH28-2. The sequence continues at coordinate 111,356 of KQ464125.1, forward strand.
GACGGGCACGCCGAAGGTACGGCAGTGCGCGATGATGCGCTGCAGCCCGGCCGCGTCCATCTGCGAGCGATGGTGCACACGGACCTCCAGGTCATCGATGTTGAGCATGATCGCATTGACGAAGATGATGTTTGACAGCTAAAGGGACGTCAGTAAACGCCCTCATGCGGTTTGCACGACGAGCGTACCGTGTAGTCGTTCAGCGAAGGGTCGACGCCGCCATGACGCTTGACTTCGTCACTTGCACCGACGAGTGTACCCATCTTGCCTCTACCTGCCAGAGCGCTCTCGAACGACTTGAACCAGTAGGCGTACGGGTTCCCGGCTTCATTGTTTGCTGCACTGAGAGCCTCTAGCGCACTGACGACCAGATTATGGCACTGGCCGTCGTTGTAGTACTCCAGGAAACATAACAACTCCAGGAGAAGTTTCCTAGTAGGTAGATGCGGCGTGTTTAGACCTGACGTTATTTGCGTCAATATCATCGGGTGGTTGAGCGCATCGTTGGCGGCGAACTAGAGAGCAGATGAGCGCAAAATCCATGAACACAACGCTGAATGAGCGTACCTGGTGGTTCAAGATCTGCTTGAGACACTTGGCAATCTCATATTCGAGATCTATGTCGTCTTTGCGTCTATGGATCGTTTAGTACAGCTACCTTATGTGGACTATTGTAGTGGATAGCGCCCCGTGCCGTTCAACACTACGCGTACTGAGTGAAGTATAACGATATACAGTGTCGCTGTAGGTGTGTTCCAACTCTACCAGGACGTTCCCGACTATGTTCAGTGTCGCAAAGGTTGCTACGCGACTTTGAGCGGGATCGTATCCGTTATGCGGCGCGAGCACGGTATGAGAGTGCCTAGATGCTGCCTGGACCAAGGGACCTTCTGCACGAACAGGATATATACCGTATCATAGGCGGCATTTTGGCTCATCGCTGGGGCGCTTTATCCACAACGGTGAGGAATAGACGTACCGCTGCACGCCTTTGCGGCTGATGCTCTGCAGTGCTTGGCCTAGTACGGACGTGCCCTGCATCGCGACGAAATGTCGAAACCAGCTAGATTGACATCAGTTCACAGCGGAATATATCACAAGTAGAGAGATGCGCACCTCATTTCTTTACTTCGCAAGGAGACCTGCAGACTGGAGGCCTGCTTGGGGGTAATGGTCCTGTCCATGAACTTCTTGATGTACCACTCGGGCGTGCCCTCTATGAACGCTGCTGCCTGGCCAGTCTCGTTCTGCTTGCGGGACTGCTCGTCTCTGCGTCGGTCATCGGACCAACGCATCTGTTCGTCATTATAGACAATGTGCCACTTCTGGTCAATGGATAGATGGGGTATGTCTTCTAGGCCGCGCATGCGCATGATGTTCTCGAAGAGCATCTCGATCTCCTCGTCGTTCTCTGGACGAGGGAAAGAGAACTCATCTGTCTGGTTGTGTTTGTATAGATTGGAGAGGTGGTGGTGGTGAGGCTCGAAGGGGGACATGGAGGGCACCTGACGCGAGCTCCGAGTTGTGTCTGAACGGGTAGTGGCGACAGAGGCAGCGGACATAGGGCGCAGGGTGCGCTCGCTGGCATCCTGGGCAATAATGGACGCTTGCCGGGGCCTGTTCTTCCGTTTGCCAAAGAGCGTGTCCATGCTGAGCGGAGGGCGGCGGGCGAGAGAGCGCCCAGAGAAAGTGGTTGAAGACCGGACGCGTTAATCAAGCCTGCCCAGTGCGCGGATATGCAGTGTTCGTCGCTGAGAGTGGCTGGGCATCCAAGGCTCGTTAGAGACGCATGAGAGGTCGTCAGAGCGGGCAGCGAGGAGAGGGCGGGAGGCGTGGAGGGAGAAGATGAGCGTTGTTAGCAGAGAACACCCAGGGCGGTCGCAATGGCCATCGCCCAGAAAGGCAACAGCCACGCGAGAGCCCTGCGCCTTGACATCACTCCTCCTCGCCACTCTCCTCCCTCTCTCCCTCCCTCCCCCGACGCTCACGACCTGCTCACGACGACGGCACGCTCAAGACTCCAGCTCGCCATGACGGCCTCTCTGGCCATCGCTAGCTCCGCCATTTCCACCTTGTACCGCATCCTCACCTATGCTTTCCTCGAAGTGGTACGTTCGTGCAATGGCGCAGCACACGACTCCTGCTAACATCGTCGGGGTAGGCACCCGTATCCCACCTAAAATACGCTATCCCTGCTCTGTACTTTTCTTATGTCCTTGCTTCGCACTATGGCACGCCCGCCTTCTCGGAAATAATCGCGGTCAAGGAGGAGGTCGTAACCATCGAGCAAGAAAAATCTGAAAGTAATGGCGACGTTGTTACCGATGTCGCGGTCTCAGAAACGACTACTGTCGTCCCTGTTATTGAGTCTCCCACGGTATGCTGCATCCATATGTCAGTGCTCTCGACAACTCTGACTTTTCCCGCAGCTCAAGTCCGCTCTCCGGACGATCATCTTCTCCGTCCCTTCCCCCGTCCGTGCGCTGCGCAGAGCGAACCTCCTCATTAATACCCTGCTCCTTCTTGCAACCGCAGAGTTCGTGTTCTACCCCTACTTTGACTCCGCGACCGACGTTGTCTACACCCGTGTCGGCGCGCTCTACCCTGATTCGGCCAAGATCGTGGTTCGCTATCCCGCAGCTAACGCCACGGAGAACCTTGTACGCGTCGTATGGCGTCAGGCCAGTGATAAAGCTCTCGTAGACGTTCCTTGGAGAGAAGGTCCCGTTGCAAACCTGACCGCAGAGCGCGACTGGGTACAAACTGTCCGCTTGCAGGGTCTATGGCCCACCACGGAATACGAGTGTAGGTCGATCGCCCTCAAGGGCAATACCCGCAACTGACCTCAGTGATCGCCAGACCGGTTCCAGGACATCAACAACACAGTGCTTCCATACCCTGCCACTCCGATTCGCTTCCATACCGCCCCGGATCCTCGCCTTCACAGCGGTTCTCACTTCCGCTTCATCGCGTCGTCTTGCATGACTCCGAACTTCCCGTATCGACCCCTCCAGGGCCGCCGCCTCAAGGGTCTAGACCTGCTCGCAGACTACCTCTGGCCTGCTCGGCCAGCGTCTTCGCAGTCCCCACGTGCGCAGAGTATCTCCAGCGCTGTATCTTCGTCCGTCTCGGAGGCGGTAGCCTCGGCGATATCCTCAGCAAATAGCACGTCTGCTGAGAATGTCACTGCCGCTGTTCCGGTTGCGAACACTACCAGCCCTGCGGCACCAGTACCTACGGCCCCCACGGAGTTTATGCTCTTCATGGGCGACTTCATATATGCCGATGTCCCTGCCTACTTCGGTGACGACAAGGAAGCCTACCAACGTCTCTATCGCCGCAACTACAACAGCCCCAGCTTCCGGAAGGTGTACGAGCGCTTGCGTAAGTACTACGGTTCATAACAGACACGAGGAATGCTGACATCACTCATCAGCGATAATCCATACCTACGACGATCATGAGGTTCGTTGAAATAGTCGCTTCGCCTACACTGGTTGTCTGACATTGGCGCAGATTATCAATAATTACGCCGGACAAGGCAACGCGTCCCTCCCGCCCTTCCAGAACGCGACCAACGCGTTTGAGCTATACAACGCGGAGGCCAACTACGATGCAATCGACGAGGGCCAATACTACTACGACTTCCGCTACGGCGACGCCGCCTTCTTCGTGATGGACACCCGGAAATACCGCTCCGACATCTTCTCGGACGACCCATCCACCCACACGATGCTCGGCGACAAGCAGCTCACCGCGCTCTACAACTGGCTCGGGAAGGTGAACAATACAGCCGTCTTCAAATTCGTCGTCTCCTCCGTGCCGTTCACCGCGCTGTGGACGTACGAGGGCGTAATCGACACCTGGGCCGCGTTCCCGTACGAGAAGAGCGCGCTGCTCGCCGCGTTCCAGTCCGTGCCGAACGTGATCGTGCTCTCCGGCGACCGCCACGAGTTCGCGGCCATCGAGTTCGAGAGCGGGGACGCGGGCCACAACGTGCTCGAGATCTCGACGAGCCCGATGAGCATGTTCTACGTGCCGTTCTTCCGCACGCTCAAGCCGCGGAGCGAGGAGGTCGTGAACAAGACGCGCGAGGAGGTTGTCGTTCTGGAAGATGGCACGCAGGAGGTCCGCAAGTACGTGGAGGAGATCCCGCGGGAGAAGGTCATCCGTTACATCGCCGAGGGTAACTACAAATGGTAGGCAACCTCTTGTCTACTGGTAAGTTTGAGTGCTTGTGCTGATCGATCAAACGCCAGGGCGACTCTCGAGGTTGACACGAGAGATTACACCCACCCTGTTGTGAGGGTGGAGATCATGATCGACGGCAAACCCGCCTACCAGTGAGTTTTGTCCGCTATCATCAAGTGTGAACTGTCATTCACGCATCTGCGTCTACAGCCTAGAAGTGCTCGGCAAGCCCGTCAAGTTGCAGTCGACGACGGCGCTCGGCGCGCTCGTCCCGCAGTCGTTCAAGGGCGTGCTGGACCGGATCGGCCTCAAGCCCAACAAATGGTTCTGAATTCCCCCTTCTTCGCCCCTTGTGTCATGGACGTCCTTGAAGTATACGAGTAGACGATGCATAGCGCCCCGTAGAGTGTAGCGGAATATGGATGGTTGGCTCGTGTATTCAAGAGTGTATGTTACAGCTAGTTTTAACTATGTTCGCTTACGTTGCTTCGCTGGAGGAGGGTGTACTGTGCTGCATTCAACCGGTGCGACAGCTTTGTTAAATGGAGCCCTTGTAATCTCGTTCTCCTAGCTTGCCTGAAGAAGCCAGCGCCAAGTGGATGAATCTGCTGTTGGGTATACAATGACATGTTCTTGGTTCGCACGTTGAACTAACTGATGACGAAGGACCCTCGTTCTCCCACCTCTCCGGCAGGCCGTTCGCCGTCTACGAAGACCTCCAAACCCGACGCCTGCAGCATAGACGCGACGTTCCCTATCCAATGTTTGGTGCCAACGTCGAACAGGTCCACCTTCTTCAACTTCCCGTCTGCTGCGCATTTCAGCGCGAACGCCAGCACGTCGCCCCAAAACCTCCGGCTCGGATTCAAGTCGAACAGCTCGAGCGTCTCCAGCTGCGGGCAGGGCACCGGCTGCGGGTCCGCGCCGCGCAGGGTGGCCACGATGTGCAGGAGCGTGCTGTCGCCGAGACACATGAGGCGCAGCGTCTTCAGCGCAGGCAGCGCGGCGAACACCGCCGGCCAGCGCTCGCGCCCGACGGGCGTGTCCCGCGCTAAGTCGCGCGATGGGTTTCCGCAGAGGACGAGCGTCTCGACGTGCGCGGTGTCGAACGGCCAGTCGCCCAGGAAGCGGCGGCCGGGGTGCGGGCTGCAGTGCGACGCGCTAATGTCGAGCGCGGGCGCGTGGAAGTCGTCCGCGCCGCGGTACGCGCGCAGCGTGAGCGCGGAGTCGTCCCAGAGGAGCTCGAGGCGGCGCAGCTCAGAGGTGGCCTCGAGCGCGAGCGGCGGCCCGGCGGGGAGCGCGGGGAAGACGTCCTCGAAGGCGTCGACGATGTCGAGGGGCGCGTGGATGGCGATGGACGCGTCTTTGGGGAGGGCGAGGCAGGAGAGGAGGCTGGCGATGCCTTGGGGCGGGAAGGTGTGCATGCTGAAGGAGGCGAGCCGGGAGAGCGTGAGTTGGCGGTCGCTTTGCGCCATGTCGCCGTTGAACGTGCCGCGCAGGGAAAGGGACTGGAGGTGAGGGCTGCTCTCGAGGAGGTCCAGCAAGACGTCCAGCTTGGGCAGCTTTCGGTGAAGGCTGATGTTCGTCAAGGCGTTTGGGCCCTTGGGGATGAACACAAGAGGGACATTCGACAGCGTAAGGGAACGAAGCGCGGGCACCCCATCGAACACCTTCGCGCGCGGGTCGCCTGGGTACCGCCTGTCTGGCTTGTGGTGGAGCTGGGTATTCTCGAAAGAGAGTTCCTCGAGGATTGGCGCGGCGACTTGCAGTCTTTGCACGACGAACTGCAGGTCGACGGCGCCGGGAACGCAGACCTTCAGGCTGCGCACACGGTTGATCTCGGAGGTGATGAGGGCGAGGACGGCTTTGACGGGGGTATGCGAGACCGTGACGGAGAAGAGAATCGGGAGCGACTTAGAGCGCTGGAGGAAAGTGTCGATTGCTTCGGGATGGTTGAGCGCGATGCGGGTCCAGAGACTGGCCGCGCCGAGCGCGACGGCCCGCCAATGGGTGCAAGTGTGGCTAATGCGGATCAGGTCCTTGTTCTCATCCGACGCGGAGAGCACGTAGGAGAATATGTTGGTGAGCAGCTCGGGTGGAAGTCGGTTGATGGGCGCGACCGAGTTGTGGAGAGAGTGTAGTCGCGCGATTTCGGCCATAATGTCGCGTATCTTCGCCTGACGGTCTTCGACTTGTGCTTGGACTGCCTCCATGAGGCTCTCCTTCGTCATGGGCTCGCGAGTATCTCCGCCTGTGAGATGGTTGAGTCGCCCCTGAGCGAGGCTGAGCTCTAGTGAACCGCGCATCGTCGTCGACACGATGTGGGCCCTGTTCAGGTAGCGGTTGTCTTGGAAAGGGTTGTGGCTCCGTGGGGGTGAGAGAGAAGAAAGTCACGACCTCTCATGCGAATGCGACGCTTTTGCGAAGTGGTGGTCGCGATCAAGGCGTGCGCGTGAGCCATCCATTTCCGCAGAGCGATCGGGGCCGCCGGCTTGTCCATACTCGGCTAGCCACGCGCTTCTTTTGAACTTGGACCCACATCCCCGATGGGACAGCTGACTCAATGGCAGCGCTCTCGCCTTCACACATCATCAACTCGCAATATACCCGTTGCTCCTTCAGTGGTCTTCTCCAGTCTCCTCGGGCTCAATACAGTCCCCAAAGACGGTCAGAGCTGGGTAAGGGTGAACGGAGGACCCGCCAGTGTTTCACACGATCTCCCAGCAACATTCCATTGTGACGGCGCTCGGACACCGGCTGCACATTACTCCCGTGGATTCAATGGGCGACAACGCTCTCCTCGCTCCCTCCCTGGCGGCTCTAGCATGCATCTGAATCATGGCGCGGTAATTCCAGCCTTCGACATGAAATGCGTCGGAATCTATGCCTGTCACTGGTATGACGCTAAGGTACGCGTCAATATCTCGGGTATGTTCATAATAGGCATATATTCGATGTGTTGGGCGAGTACAAGCGACTTTGATAGTTCAGCGAGGAGACTACAATCAGGAAGGCAAACATAACGTCACCGTCGACAAACGCGGGTCATGGGTGACGGGAGACATGATAACAGCGAAGGAAGAAGAGAAAGGCGTAGCATAGAATGAGCAGCCAGGTGATTGTGTAGTACAAGAAAACGAGAGTGTATGTCCGTTATGATATCCCCACCTTAGTCGGCCGACGCGAAGCTGGCCGCGTCTAGTCTTCGGACTCGGGGGTACGCTTGTTGACCAGCAGCTTGATCGACTTGCACCGCAGGTAATCCTCGTTCAGCACCCCCGGGACAGGGAACAGGCGTTTGCGGAAGTTTTCCAGCCCGACGGTCTCGTCCAGCACGATGGTGGTCAACTTGGGGCACAGAGGCCCGCCGTCGGCCGAAGAGTCGTTCTCCAACGCGCCCAGCAGTTCAAAGACGTCGACCCACCACGCCGCGTGCAGCTCGATGCGCTGGAGGCTGTGCATCCTGCGGAGGAGGTTCGACCACTGCGCCACGTTCCAGGGGAGCGTGAAGCCGTCGGAATGGCGGAAAGAGAGCACCTGGACGGACCACACGTCTTTGATCGGCCATGTCCAGAATCCCTCGCACGGCTCCAGCGGTGTCAGTTCTCTGTCCGAGGGGATGCTCAGCCGGAGGTCGGGCTCGGATTCGGTGAGGGTAGTCCTCGTTTGGTACGACCCGAGGAGCAAGAGCTGCGTGCCCTCGTTGCGCACTGCCAGGCTGTGCAGCTGCCTAGGCCATCCAATTTTGAGCACGCGTTCGCCGTTGGCAGGCGGTTCGCAGAGCAGCCGCTCGATCGCGGGCTCCGACATATGAGGGAAGAGGAAGTCGAAACGAGGCTTCGTGCTGGACCGGTCAGGCTCGATGCACCGGAGGATGTAAATGAGAGCCTTGAACGACGGCGCGTGATAGGTGAACTCCTTCAACCTCGTGAGACGGCGGCTGGGAGGATCTTCGGACTCCCGATCCCTCTTGACGGCATTCTCTGAGCGTAGAGAGAACACCTCTAGGTCCGGGCAGCGCGCGAGTACGTGGACCAAGGTGTCGGCCGTAGGCGGGGCGGTGAACGTGTAGACGAGTTCCAGGTTGCGCCAGCGGAAGTCCATAGGCTGCTCGGAGCCATGCGCACTCTCGAAAAGGGGAGAGATCTTGATGTTGTGGAGGGAAACGGTTGTGAGATCGCACAACACCGGGTGGTGAAGCGAAGGGTTTGGTGGACATAGCACCATCGAGCCGTCGCGACGTGGACTCGTCATGGAAAGGCTCGTGAGGGAGCGCGTGGAGAACCTGGCATCCAATGCACCCAAAAGCCACTTGCCAAGGTCCAAAGACTGCGAGGTGAGGGACAGCGACCTCACACGGTCCAAATGAGGGCCGAGGACGTCGATACTGGCGAGCAGCGACGTCGCGTGCTTGCCATTGACCGGCTTGTACATGATCGCAACGTCGATTGCGAGAGCGCGGGAGCGCTCGAGGTGTCGCTCCGTCAGCTCGGGGTTGGCTAGACAGAAGGATCGGTGGAGCAAAGCAGATTCGGCGATAATGCTGCGCCATCTCGAGCAGACCTGCGCGAGATCCTGGAGCCCGTACGGATTCTCGGCCCAGTCGGAGATTGCTTCGGAGAAGATCGCGGTGAGGAGTTCTGGGGGTAGTGTGGAAACGAGGGCCCGGAGGCGGTAGCTCTCTTGTAGCTTCAAGAGCCGGATCATTGGATCTTTGCGCCGCCCACGGCGGGTGACGGGCGCGTCTACGGTGGATTCGACTGTATGGAGCGGCGCGTTCAGAGACTGGTAAAGGCCAGGCTGTAGGAGACTCACCAAGGCCCGGCATACTCAAAGAAGGCTAGGACCAGAGTAAGGGGGTGCATTCTTAAGCACAGTAGCACGGGGTGGAGGGGGGGGGACGCTGGCGACCGCCCACCGCAAGGCCATTTTAACATGATTCGTAACCGAGGGCCCGAAGGGAGCGTCGTTACGCGGCCTCGTAGCGCGCCTGGCTATCTGCAAAGGCCGTTCTGGACCCTTTCTCCTCTACCCCTTCTGCGTTTGGTAGACTCCGCGGGGCGGATTGGCATTGTCTGCCGTAACGGGCACGGTTCTGCACGGGATGGGGTGGGAACACGCCATGTGTCGTCCTTCATCCATTGTTGCAGGCGTCTCCAGGATTGCGCCTAACTGTACAGCCGACCGACGAGTCATGCGCGGTAGGCGTACGCTCGCGGTGAGCGAGTGCCGATCGAGCTGGCACTGCGGACGGAGTGCACGCGGGCTCGGTAGCGGTCGACATCGCTCTTGTCTGTCTGTCAAGTGTTCATGAGCACTCTCAGATAGCATGTAAATAATCAGCGACGCGCCTGTTCGTGGTTGGTCTACTCGCGACGGCCGGCAAGCTTGGAAGGCCTGTTGACGTCGGGCTCGCAACTTGCGAAGACGAGGCGCCCGTCCTGCGCCGCGTGCCCCGATGCGATCGCGCGCACTCGCGCCGCGTACGACTCCGACATCTGCGACGGCGACCGCTCTTCGCCCATAACCTCCGCAACCTCTGGTCTCACCATAATGGCGGCATATGTACAGGACGCGATCATGCTCCTCGGTGACTCGCTCACTCAGGGCGGGTTTGAGTTGAACGGATTTGCAGCCAAGCTCGCGCGTGCGTACAGTCCAAGTTGATCGTGCAACGCATGCGATATGTGCTCACGCGCGCGGGCAAATCATGTACAGATGTGTACAACCGAAGGATGGACGTCCTCAACCGCGGGTTCAGCGGGTACAACACCGAATGGGCCTTGCCGGTCTTCGAGCAGGTGCGCGCGCATGATCTCAGCGCGATCGGCACATCGTCAGACTGGTACGCTGACAGCCATGCACGATCGTGCAGTGTTTCGCGACGAAGGCCGAGCAGACGCACGCGCCTCAAGTGCGCCTGCTGGTCATCTGGTTCGGCGCGAACGACGCCGCGCCGCTCCCGAAGGCACAACACGTCCCGCTCGACCGCTTCCGCGCGAATCTCCGCAAGATGCTCTGGACGGTGCGCGCGCCAGAGTCCGCGCGGTACGCGCCCGACACGCGCATCGTGCTCATGACGCCTCCGCCCGTGAGCACGGCGCAGCGGGCGCGCGCGCAGGCGGCGAAGGTGCCGCCAAGAGAGAATGACAGGGACTTTGACACGACCCGGCGGTATGCGGAGGCGGTGGGCGAGGTGGGAAGGGAGGAGGGCGTGCCGGTGGTGGATCTGTGGGGCAAGTTGTATGAGGCAGCAGGGAGGGAGGAAGTGGCGCTGGAGGCGTTCTTGACAGATGGGCTACATCTGAACGAGAAGGGGTATGCGGTGAGTGCAAATCGGCTTCCGTTGCAGGGACGACACGGCGCGCTGACTGGGGTCGCAGATTGTGTTCGAGGAGCTCGTCAAGACCATCAAAGAGAACTATCCCGAATACCACTATGAGAGTTTGCAGAGCGTATTCCCTTAGTACGTCTTCCCTACTCCTTCCACAGGATTAGGGCTTCACTGATCGCTCTTTGTAGCTTCGACATCATCGCCGAGAATCCGGACCGACTGGAAGAAGTGACTCGGAAGAGGAGCGCTTTCTCGACATAAGAAGGCAATAGAACACGCGAAGAAGGGCGATGATGGAGGTATTAGTATACAGTGAGGTATAGGCTATCGATACAGGCAGACACGGATACGAAGAGGCAGCTCAGGGAGCTTTGAGCATTTCGACGAACTTGGCACCGAGCGCGTTAGCGGCCATGGGGTTCGCGCCAGAAACGACTTCGCGGTCGACGGTGATGCCGCCGGCCTTCTTCGCGGCCGTGGTGACCATTTCAGCGCCTTCGGCTGCGAGCGTGGACTCGACCTTGTTCGGGACCTCGCCGCCTTTAAGGGTCTCGACGAGCTTCTCCTCAGCATCAGACCATGACGTGATCTGGTAGCCCTTGTACGCGAACCCGGGCGAGTTCGGTGCGTATTTGGTCGAAAGGAGAGCATACGGGCCATGGCATATGATCGCTGTGCATACTTGTCAGTGACTGACATAGCAGACGGTGGGGCGTATGAAGCTGACCTGTGGGTTTATGCGCGTTGTGGAAATGGAGGAGGATGCGGCCGAGGTCTGGGTTGTCACCAAGATCGGTGAGCGGTGCGTGCCCACCAGGAATGAAGACGCCGGCGAATGATGCGAGCTCCTCGTCAGAAATGGAGGCGAAAGGACGGGGGTTGCGGATGTTGTTCTCTGTCTCCATTTGTTTGAAGAGCTGTTGGTCCTTGCGCTTCGAGAACCAATTGCCAAAGTAAACGAGGAGCGATTCGGAGAGCGGGTCTACACTGGGAGACTTGCCCGTGGGCGAGGCGAACTGTACAGTAAGTCAGTAAGCCTCTCGTAATGTATGACTGCCGTCAACGAGAAGTACGTACGACGACCTGGTAGCCGGCATCAAGAAGGTGACCGAGGGGTGTTGTGAGCTCCGTGAGGAAGACGCCAGTGTCTTCCTGTGACACAGAGCCGTCTTTCTTACGGATGGTGAACTTGTCGGCGTCGGAGAGGATGATGAGTACTTTTCCTGCGGACATGGTGGAAACCTATGTCAACGTGTTCTGTGATGGACGCATATATACAGCGACGGCAGGGAGCACTGAGGAGACGAGTACGCTACAGATGACGACATCTGACGGTGTGTACGGTGGAGAGGAGGCGCGGTGGGGCGCTACGACGCGTCTGGGCCTGCCCTGAAGCAAAGGACGACGCGGTCACGGACGAGGAGGACAAGACGCCGCTTACGTCACGACACGAACAGGGACCAAACAACGCGCAAACAAAGGCGGGCGTCCCAAAGCGGTTCGTTTTCTCGACGACCGCGCCCGCTGCGACATACCGACGACATACCCCCGCGACGCCTCCCCTTCTCTCGTCGGCCAGTACGTCCTCCCCTCGACGCCGTCGGACACGCAGCTTACCGCCAGGTCGTCGACAGCGCCCGGAGGAGCGGACCCACAGATCTCTACGCGTTTGTTTGCTTCCCGAGCCCTGTGTTCACTTCGCGTGAGAATCCCGCTTCGCTCGCCAGCGCCGCTTCGTGTCCTCGACGACCTCTGAGCTGACTCTCATCCTCCCCTCTCAAGGCGCGGCCTCCTCCGCCTCACGCTCCTTCGTTTCAAGGTCAGTGTCCCTTACGAACCCTCGCTCTACCTACCTGTCTCCCTTCTACCTACCGCTTGTACATGTCCGTCCAAGGCGAGCCGGACAGCGCATAGGCCTCGGCATGGCAGCGCATGGCGCATGGCGTCCTCTCTGGCCTCCAGACGTCCAGCCTGTGACAACACAGATCTGTCGATCCATGACCGTAATGGGGGTGCGCACTCACCTCTTTGTCCATTATGCTGCCTGCTGCACGCCTCCGGGACTTGTCGGCAAGACGACGATAGCCAACCCCCTTTTGGATACGCTACGGTGGAACAGGGCGGCAAAGCTGTAGGGGAGAGACAGATTGCGCATCATGCCGTCGCATTGTCGGACGGCCCGCATATATGGCCCCGACAATCTCCTGCCTATTCCGTCGCACAATCCCCTGGCCCGTCTCCGTGTTCCGTCTCGAGGCCCCAGCTTCGTATATGCAGCGGACAATAGCATTGATCGACATACCCTTTCCGTCTTGTCCATCAATTCTCGGCCCAGCATGCGCTAATCGTCTCCCCACAGCTGCCCAAGTTCCCGGTAACAAAGCTTCACCTAGCCACGATCGTTGTCTTTGGCTAGATCTCCTTTGGTTCGTTTTCAACTTCTTAAAAGCCCGTGAACTCGAACACTCATCTTCTCCCCCACCTTGCCCCCTCGCATCGTCCTCGGTCTGGGTCAACTCACTCTCGTCTGTGTCTGTACGCTCGCCCTCGCCACACTCACCCACCACCCCTGTACAATTTCTGTACTTTACCCTGTACATCTCGCGCCATGTCGCAAAACCTCCGGCGCCGTCTCTTTGTAGATCAAGAGCAAGAACCTCCTGCACGCCCGGCCAAGAAGCAAAAGAGAAACCACACATCCGACCTCAAGACACGCGTGCTTCACAAACAATTCCAGATGTCCCTCTTCGGTAACTCCCGATTCAACTCTAGCCACCTTTCCGTCCCATTCCTCAGCGGCAAGAGCTCTAAGCGCGATGCTCCGGCACGCAGCGAAAGGGGATTCCAAGCCCCCGCGTTTGACGCGGATTTGGACCTTGAGCTTTCCTTCGCCTCCACGATGTCGTTGAATTCTCCAGCCCGCGAACCACAACTCCTCACGCCCGAAGGCGAGAACCCCGACTACGCCCCCATGGACATATCTCCGGCTCCCCCACGCATGTTGCAGCCTTCCGCGACCCTGCTTGATGTGAATCCAGTACAACCGAAAGCCTTCGTTGGTCGGCCGCGCGCGGCCACCAGCGCTGCCCGGTTGTTTGGTCGCGACATGAGCAACGGCGCAGGCTCTACTTCTCAGTCCTCTGCGTCCAAGTCCGGCACTGGCACCAGCAGCGGCAAGCGTCTCCAGCGCGCTGCTTTGCCCACCGAATGGTTGTCGAACTCCCGCCCACAGGATGAGAACGCGTTTAGCCAGGTCGGTCTCATCTCCGTTCTGACCAGGCCCGATCAACACGTTCCGTGAACTCCGGACTGACATACCTGTTGTCAGCCGCTGGACATTCCTTCCACACCCTCGGATCGTATGGACGTGGATACGTCGTTCAACTTCGCCCCGTCGACCTCGGCGCCCGACGCCCACTCGCCCCCGCTATCTGCTGCGCCGACGATCACAGCGTTCAATTTCAACGCTCCGGCACCTCTGGGCTCGCCCGTGCCCCTCTCGGCAGCAGCGACGGTCACGTCCTTCCAGAACAGCTTCTTCGACGCACTGTCCTCTGCGCGTCCCGAGCACAGACTTGAGGACCCCAACGTCTCGTCCGTCTCGAGCATCGTCGAGAGTCCGTGTCAGCCATTCCCGAAGAAGCGTCGTTCTTCGTCACCCGATTCCAAGAGTCTCCGTCGCAGCCACCAACACCTATTTGACGAGGAGGACCACGGGTACACGTCGTCGCCAGCTCAGTCGTCGCCGACCGTGCACAAGTTGGAGCGGATGGCCAGTAGCTCGCTGCTCTCCAACCACAAGAAGCCAGCGGGCCTCGGACTGGGGATGCCCCCTGCCATCGCGTTGAACGCCAACAAGAAGCGCCCTCGTCGTCCCGCCCTCAGCGCGATGATCCAGCCCAGCGAGGCTCCGACGTCCAACTCGCCGTATCCGCAGAGTGCGTTCCCCGTCCCCTCTGCGGCTGAGGCCAGCGAAGAACAACCGCAGCGCCCGCGGTTGGCCCCGGTCCGCCGGGCGTTCTCCGCCATGCTCCCTCCCAGCATGGTCGATCTCAGCCTGTCCAGCGAGGACGCGAGCTTCGACCAGGACCCCGACATGAGCTCGCCTGCGCAAGCGTACGCGAAGCGCCAGCAGGTGAAGACGATCCGGCGCTGCGACGGCACCGACGACTTCCGCCCGATCACGGGTGCGACCGCGCTCATCAGGCGCGACACCGAGGAGATGTCGTCGCGAGGGCTGCGCAGGAGCGAGGAGCGCGAGGAGAGGGCCCGCACGGTCGCGGAGAGGGATACGCCGCGGAGCAAGTACCTCAACGCCGGCTCTGGCCTGGGCGGCTTCGGCGATAACGAGGCTGCGGGCAAGATCTTGCCGTGCCATCGTGTGCGCGAGGACGGGCTGATGAGGATCAACTGCCAGACGGTGTGTACAAGGCTACTTCGCGCACAGGATAGCTGACTGACGTACGTCCTCTCGTAGCTGAACGATTTGCTCGACGGCAAGTTCAACGCGCAGGCGGAGAAGTTCCACATCATCGACTGCCGGTTCGATTACGAGTACTTCGGCGGGCACATCCCTGGTGCCATCAACATCAACACGACTGCGGGCGTTGAGGAGTTCCTCCTCGGTATGGCTGCGAAGAAGCCGGAGCCGTCGACGAGCGCCGACCCGACCAAGAAGACGATCCTTGTGTTCCACTGTGAGTTCAGCGTTAAGAGAGCCCCGACATTGTGAGTGCCATTGATATATAGCCTGGAGTGGGATACTGACGACGCACCGATAGTGCTAAGCACCTCCGTTCCAAGGACAGAGCCTTGAACAACCATGTGTACCCCAAGGTCCACTACCCCGAGGTGTATGTCCTCGAGGGCGGGTACTCGCAGTACTTCCAGGAGTGCAGCCCGCGCTGCCAGCCGAGCGCGTACGTCCGCATGGACGACCCACACTACGCCGCGTCGCGCAAGGAGGACCTGGACCAGTTCCGCAAGGGCAAGTTCGGGCGCACGAAGTCCTACGCCTACGGTGAGGGCAAGATGATCTCCATGACGTCGGCCGCGCAACAAGTGCAGGCCGTGCAGTCGAAGCGCAACACCGTCCCGAACGGTGGCCCGAACTCTCTCTTCGCCGCTGCGAACGCGGCGCGCACAAGGAGAGGTGGGCTCCATACCCTCCAGGAGGACGGCAGCCCCGGTGGTCACGACAGCGACGGCGACGACACGGACATCGGCGATAGCCCCTGCCCGCCGCCGAGCAAGAACGTCGTGTTCAAGGGCAAGAAGATCGGCCGGGCGCCGCTCGCGAGGGCGGAGACGTACGGGCCTGCGCGCATGGCCATGGGCTACTGAGCTTTGCGACTTGCTCTCTTCTTCTTCTGACGGACGGCTTTCTTTCACGCCGTCGCCTTCGGTTTTCGCTTCGCTTCAGCCTCATCTCTATCCGCATTGAAGTTCGTCCGCAAGCCTAAGAAGATAACGTCGCAACGTCGCCTTACGCCTTGCCAACGTCGCTACGCACTATGCCACGCCACGCAGCAAGACCCTCTCGGTATGATCGCACTATGGAACCCCCCGCCCGTCTCGACGAGCAGTCGTATGTCCGCTATGCCCATGGAACGCCTCTCGTTGAAGACGCTCGTTATGCCCTGTTCGCGCCATCTGGCGCGAAGCTCTCTCTCGTCGTCGTCTCCCCTATCCCCGTTTCGTATCATGCCTATCTCGCCGCCGCTCTCGCGCCTTGGTCCGCCTCCATGCTGGATGCCCATCTAGGACGAGGGATCGCGAGGAAGGCGCAACGTTATTGAGAAACCCCAGAAAAACCAAGATCCAGATCGTCGTCGTCGTCATGTCCCGTCTCCTCCGTTGTCTCCTCTCGTCGCCTCCGAGTATCACCCACGCCGATCACTAGCTTTCGTGCTGTGCGGATTGTCTGGCCCGCTGCTCGTCGAGTGCTGCGCTCCTCTTTTCCTCCGTCCCATCAACGCATCCTCCCCCCCATCCCCATCCTCCACCACAGCATCCCATCGTCCTCATCTTCACACCATTTGTTATTCCATATATGTATGTCTATACGGACGGTCCCAGGCCGGCGCGAAGATCTCCCCGTTCTTAGCTCGCTTCCCCTGCTTTGTTCCCTCCCCACACCTGCATACTGTCTTCACTTCGTTGTGCCATCATCTTTCATCCTGTGTTTTCTACCATCGCCTGTGTTATCTATCCCCTCCGTGTTCTCCCCTTCCTCCGCGGCTGTGGCGTCTTGTTCTCTGTTTTCGTCCTCGCGTCTTCTGCCTTTCATCACGCCCCTTCCCCTCTCCCCGCCTTCTCCCATACCCGGTTCGGACTCGGCTGTGGACGGGGAAGGAAGGCGTGGAAGGAAGGGGCGCGCGCTCTCGCTGCTTGGAATCTACCACTCGACTTCTGTCTCATACCTCCTCTCCAGCCTTCGTTGTGAATCGTTCCGGACACTCTACCATTACCCTCACCTACCCCCTTACCCCCCATCCGTATCTATATTCCCTTGTCCCCTTGTCCCTTGTCCCTGATCCCTTGTCTCGGCTCCGCATCGCATACACACATACACACACATTGACAATCGACCCAGACCAATCACCGTTTTATACTGTTACCAGCCCGGAAAGGGAGAGAGGGAGAGCAAGAGAGAGCACGAACGAGGTCGGCACCGTATACGATATAGTCGTGATTGACCGCGCATTGTCCACTATACGCATCGACTCCCGCTCCCCGCACGCACGCATGGTAGATCCAGCATTCCGCACATATATATACTGGCCTGCATATATATTATCGCACACAGCTGTCTTATACCGGCGTGAACGAGGATGCCCTCCGAGTCTCAATGCCTGTGTGCAACTCCCTATACGTCACCAGCGATCTGCCCACCTCTCGGGCTGTTGTTGAGACCGACATCGCTCCGAGTGAGCATGCCGACCCCATTGCATCAGCCCACAGACGAACTCTGACCATGGCCGACACCCGGCACGGTCTGTTGCTCAAGACCGTACACTATTATGTGGCGGTGGCAGCGGGAGCCATCCGACTCCCACTGAAGCGCTGACGGTCAGCGCTCTTCAACTTGAATCGCCATTTTCTTGCCCGGCAAGTCCATGACTGTTCAATGAGCAGCGGCAGGCTTGCCAATAGCCCGACATGCCAAGAACCCGGTTCGCAATGCTGTATCAGAGTCAGAGGTTGCACACCGCTCTCTTGTCTACGTAGAGATCTATTACCTAGGTGAGCAGTACTCGAGTTCGACGCCATCATGCTGACGAACTTCCCAAGCTGAGGTGAACTATACGGCCACGATACCGCGCTAAAATGCGCTAAGAGAAGGGGTTCTACATAGCGCTGGTAAGGCTTCAACTACTGGAACACTCCTTCAAGTTGAGCACAATTTGCCCCTCATTGCATCACACGGCAACTTGAAGCACCACCGGCACCTCCGAGAATGAGGCTCTGTGGAAGCAGATGAACGCCTCTAGATCGCAGCGACAGCTGTCGCGTCGGGTGCCGCCCCGCACTCCACAAACTCGAACGATGCTCCTCACGGAATATCAAGCCACTGCTCCTCCGAAGGTGCTGCGTACGCTTCTTGTGACCTCGACCAGCCATATCGCTTCACGGGGACGCGATATGACCGGGCTTAGAGCAGGGTCCCACAAGTGTATAAAACGCCTCCCCATGCCACGCCGTTCACTCATTCCCATCTCCCTTCGCTTCCGACTCGTGTCCTTCGAGTCGACGTTACCCATTCCTGTACTGTTTTCTCCTCTTCCTTCAGACGGCCACTGCTCTACCACCCACTCTTCGCCGCAATGTACGCCAAGGCTTTCATCGCTCTCTTGCTCCCTATCCTCGCCGGGCATGCGTTGCCTGGGAAGCGCGACGGTCAGTACGACAGTCCTACAAGCGTCGCGCCTGGTCTGACGGTAGCCACACAGATATTAATGTCGCTCCGTCCCTTATTACTGGCGCGGACACGAGCAGTAAGCTTTCGGCATGATCGTATGTACAAGAGCAATGTTCCTGACTCGTGCCTGTCCCTGCAGCTCCCGGTAAGCCGAATGCTGGCGCTACTATATGACGACACGCTCACTTTTGCGCTGAGTACACGCAACAGATTTGAGCCTGACCTCTGTCCTGCACTCCGGTGAGTACTGCTTGCCAAGTCCACGCTTCGGAATGCTGATGATGTTGGGCAGGTGTTAGTAGCGGTGTTGCTACTGCCAGTCCTACGGCGTCCATATTGACGCCGTCGATCATGCCGAATGCCGCTCGTACGTGCTCGTTGTGGGCTCACATGGCGAACGACACTCACTAGTAGTGACTTGCGTTGTGATCGTCAGAGCGGGCTTCTTCGGAAGGTACGGCCGTGCCCTTGACTCCACCCTGTCCCCAAAAGAGTGCTGAAGCGGCATGATCCACAACAGCCTCGGAACTTCTGGACATTGCCAGCGCGGACATCAACCAGCTTCCGTCCGAAAGCAGGAGCGACTTCACTGCCTTCGTCACGAGTTAGTGCAGCTCCGCTTTCTGTCCTGCCATCGCACTGACACGGGGTCCCTCATCATGTAGCCGTTTCCGGCGCACCGGCGGTCGAGATCTCGTCCAACGGAGGGACGCCCCTCACGCTCGCTACGGCGACCTCGGCAGTTACTCCGACGGTGTTTGCGGGGCATACGATCCTTATAGTTCCCCCGAGTTCTCCCCCCCCACCAGTCAGCGCAATCTCTCTAGAGCTTCTGTTGCATACTATGCTGACGAAGAATTTGCAGGAATGGCGCGTCGGGGCTTTCGGTTTCGAGGCCTCTGCTGACTGGCATCCTCGGCGCACTTGGGGCTCTGGTCTCTGGTGCCATGATGCTACTCTAGAAGCTGTTCTGAGCTTCTCAGTTTGTCAAATACACGTTGTTATGTACATGAATGTTACACCTTCTTGAAAGACTCGGAGAGCCACCTCTTGCTCCAAGAAATAGCCAACCTCGATGTGGGTATGATTCTTACGGTTTGGTAAGCACTTCAAGTAGTATTTCGCAGCTAATGAAGAAACTACGGTTCTTCCTGAGAGATGACATTGCTGTATCGTCTCAATTCCTTTGTGGGAGCTTGAACCACGAGACCTGCCAAATCCGGATGCGGCGAGATCACTTGATGGGCCGTTGTGCGGTGGCACTGTCTGGCGTGAACGCTCCCGCCGCCTGCAGCCACCCGCCATCCCGCCGTTGGTTGGCATTGCAGACAATGTCGAGGCCTCTCCGATCTACGCGCCCGCAGTATCCCCCGCCATCTCCCTCTGGATCGTCTTTATCCCAGGCCCCTCAGTATGTGTCGTCGAGGGCGACATACCCCACATTCCTATCCCTGCAAGAGACCGCTTGGCTGCAGCTGTCGTGCGCGGGACGCGGGCTCGTCGACGCCTTCCGATGGGATACTGTGATTAGGCTGGTCGCGAGGTGCGTTTCGTTGGTCGTACATTTGTGTTCGAGTGCTCTGACGTGGAGCTGCCCCGGGCCACAGCGATTCAGAAATCCGCTCGAACGTGCTGAAGTCACTTATGCTCAACACCGTCTCTCTGGTGTCCATCTACTTCTTTGACTGGCTGCTCCTTCCACTCGCCCAGGGACAGCAGAAATGGTTCCACCGCAACCTCGGCTGGTTCTACCAGGTGCTCTGGCTGCTGCCTGTCGTGGGCATATCGTTCTACCTGAACGTGAGTGTCCGCTCGTGGGCTCGTGCTATTCCCCCCGAAATCGGCTGTTCGCACAATGATGAACCTTTCGTATCTATGATCTGGTGTCCTTCGGGCCACCGCATGATTGATATTCTCAGAATCGCCCTGAATAATGTGACGCAAAGAGCGGCGCGCCCGCTCTCGCAGCCCGCTACGAGGAGCCGTTCACGCACTCATCTCTCATGACTACCGTAGAGCTCATGGTGCACGCTCATAGCCAAACGCACGTTCACGCTGCAACACGGCTCGCGCGCGGCAGCGCAGCCACCGTCCACATACAGCGGCATGCTCAACGCGCTTGCGACGTCTGCGTATCGAGGGGTCATGGTCTGCACGTCCGTCGTCGTGTCCTTCGCCCTGGCCTACATCCCGATCGTCGGGCCTGTCGCGGGCTTCGTGTTCCTGTGCTGGATAGACGCGTGAGTACCACTGCTCTAATGCGCTATACGTGGGAGGGGACGCTGATGTACGTCATAGTTACTACTGCTTTGAGTGAGTCTCGGTCTCCCATAGTATACAAGGCCAGGGACCAACAGGCCCCAGGTTCATTTGGATAGCGAGAGGCTTCTCGCTATCGCGGCGCGTACGACATCTGGAGGAGCGATGGGCGTACTACTTCGCCTTCGGTGAGTATCACGTCCAGCCTCCTGTGCCCAGCATATGCTGAAGCGCTCTCGCCAGGTCTGCCAACGGCTGCGTTATGCATGTGGGGAAGCAGTCTCGCGAACGTAGCGCTCTTCGCGCTAGTCTTTCCCGCGGTAAGACAGCCTCAGGCGGTCATCCACATTTGCCGGACTCAAACGTCATGACCAGTATATCATCATGGCGATGTACGCCCGTCCCCTCCCCATCGACCCTTACAACCCCTCCACCTCCGTGAGCAGCCGCAGCGTCGCCGACGACACAATCCGATACCCCTCGCCGCTCATCCCCATCCGTATCCCGGTCTTCGCGCTGGTGATCTGGCTGAACGACTGGATCGTGCGCATCCTCAGCGTTGGCACGAGCGCCGGTTCCGGCGCGGGCGGTTCGACGTACGGCGGAGTTGCGAGTGGCGGCGGGAAGGCGGGGGCGTGGCATAGGAGGATCCCCAGTGATAGTGTGGAGAGCATCGAGGAGGGCGAGGCTGTTGAGATGGAGACTGTGGGGACGAGGAATGGGGTGCCGGATCTGGGCAGGGCGATGGTAAAGCCGGGGGGTTATGCGGGAGCTCCGAGTGTAGGTAGGGGAGCGAGGAAGTACGATTGATGAGCGTGGTAGTCGAGGCTACACCCATATGACACTGGCTGCTTTTTCCATGTCTCCTCCATATCCGCCTACTATGCCGCGCAGTCACGCCATTCTGTCGCTCACATATGCACAGCAACACAATCCATGCAACTCGCGGGCGATGCGTCTAACTCATGCAGACTCCGCCGCCGCTCTGCTTACCGCATCCATGAGATTGCTTAGTTATCGACACGACGGGAGACGCGGAGTTCCGTTTGATAGGTATAAATAGGGTCTTCAAAGCAAGTTCACCATCTTTCATCCGGACTTGTCTGTTCTTGCAGCGAGGACCGACAAGTGAAATGACGGCCAACGTGCAGGACGCGATCGTGCTCCTCGGGGACTCCATCACGCAGTTCGGGTTCGATCCGCAGGGGTTTGCTACCAAGCTCGCGGGTATGCTCTCGCTGTCTCTCACGTCGACTCAGCTCAGGTGGCTGACCCTCGCGAATCGCGCCGCAGATGTGTACATCCGCAAGCTGGACGTGATCAACCGCGGGTTCAGCGGGTACAACACCGACTGGATCATCCCCGTCTTCGAGCAGGTGCGTACAACATCCTCGCGTCCAGCTTCGAATCCTCAAGCCATACTCACGCACCACGCTGCACCACACCAGATCTTCCCGACGCAGCACGAGCAGCAGCACCTCCCCAAAGTCCGCCTGCTCGCAGTCTGGTTCGGCGCCAACGACGCCGCGCTCCCGCACAGCAAGCAGCACGTCCCGCTCGCCCGGTACCAAGCGAACCTCCGCGCGCTCGTGCGCGCCGTGCGCGCGCCCGAGTCCCCGCGCTACGCCCCGCACACGCGCGTCGTGCTGCTCACGCCGCCGCCCGTGCAGCCCGCGCGCTGGGCGGCGTCGCTCGCGGGGTTCACGGGCAGCGCGGTGCAGCCGCCGGACAGGAGCTTCGAGGAGAGCAGACGGTATGCGGACGGCGCGCGCGCGGTCGCGGAGGGCGAGGGCGTCGCGCTCGTGGATGTGTGGGGGCGGATATGGGAGGCGGCGGGGAAGGAGGAGGCGAGGGTCGGGGAGTTCTTGTCGGACGGGCTGCATCTGAATGGGAAGGGGTATAAGGTGCGTGATCGCGTTCGACTGGGCAGGGCTGGATGAGGTGACTGAGCCGCACTTGGTCAGATTGTGTACGACGGGCTCGTCGAGACGATCGCAAAGGAGTACCCTGAATACCACTATGACCGCCTGCAGCCGGTCTTCCCCTTGTGAGTGCGCTCGGTGGTGGGAATCACTGCGGAGTGTGCTGATGACCCCCGCAGATGGCAAGACATCGCAGACGGCCCTGGGGACTACCGCGAGCTGGCGAAGAAAAGGGACGCGTTCGCCAGCTGAACTTGCCTCGCTATATGCGCATACGGGCCTAAGAGAGACAGGGCATACAGTCACAATGGCATTAGGGAGCAAGGCAACATGTAATCTGTACCGATAGATCAGCGTCTGGTGTAACGATAGCGAAAACGACTTGGGGACATGACGGGGAGACCGAACGGACCTAGAGAGCTATTATGGTGATATCTGAGGGCGCGGTATAAGCAAATACGAAGCGTGTGGATCATCCTGGGCAATGTCGGGATGCGATCTTGTAGGTGCCTCTAGCACAGGAAGCCAGGAGACGTGTATGGTACAGAAGACAGCGTGTGCAGCGTACGAAAAGGATGAACTGAAGCATAGGCGATCAGTCGAAGTGCATGTAGTGGCCCTTGACGCGCATCCGGCAGAGCTCGCAGTCCGCCCGGGGGCCCATCGTGAAGCGCTGCCGTTTCGCCGCCGCGACGGCCGGTATCTGCTGCTGCTGCGTGCCGAAGTCCGTACTGGGAGACGTCGTCGAGGCGGGGGAGCACATCGCCGCATCTTCGAACGCAAAAGCGGGCCCGGACGAGGAAGGTGAGGGCGGCCCTGAGGGGGCGGGGCTGCCGAGCGGCGGCTGCGTGTACATCTGCACGGGCGAGGGCGTGGCCGCCTGGATCTGGATCGCGGGTATCTGCAGGCGGTTCGGGTTCTGGGACGGGGGCTGGAGCGTCCTGCGCGGCGACGGGTATGGGTGGAGGGACGCGGACGCGGACGGGCCGGAGACGGATACGTGGGACGGGCGCGGCGGTGACACAGACATACTGTTCTCGTCCCCATGCTGCTTCAAAGTTGAATCACCCAACAATGCATCATAAGTTCAAGGCGCGGGGGGAGGAGGGGGAGAGAGCGGGACGCACCACGGGCTCCGAGTCGTCGGCCATGACCTCGTCGACGCGCACGTCCCCCTCCCCGCCGTCCTCGGTCATGGGCGTGCTGAACCCGCTCTGCTCCGATGCGGGGCTCTCG
This sequence comes from Trametes sp. AH28-2, assembly GCA_001304625.1. Lineage (NCBI taxonomy): Eukaryota > Fungi > Basidiomycota > Agaricomycetes > Polyporales > Polyporaceae > Trametes > Trametes sp. AH28-2. Next base: position 135,219 of record KQ464125.1, read on the forward strand.
AGGCGCATGCTCTGCGTCTGCGAGACCCAGTCGTGCGGCGGGTTCCGGAGGCGGGCCACCGGGGCGGTCGGGAGGCCGTGCGAGGCGGGGGACGTCTGGAAGGCGGGGAAGGCGATGGGCACGCTCGCGTCGTGGTTACTAGACACCCTTTTCTGATTCGCGCAAACAGGTAGGACATGGTCAGTTGGGGGCAGAAGGGTGGCTTGGGAGGGGATGCTGTGGCTGCGAGACGTACCGAGGGCCGATCGTACTGGCTGGGAGAGGACGGCGAGCGCGCGCGTTTCGTCGCGGAGCGCGTCACCCGAATGGGTATCGGCTGCATGTCGACCTCCATGGTTCTAGTGCAAGTCAGGCGAGGTGGCTTATGTCGACGACGTTGTGTCGGATACTGTATTTGTACCACAGCGAGCGGAGAGTGGGTTGGCAGAGCTAGCAGCAGCAGCAAGAGAGCCCGTCAGAATATGCAAAGACCCTTGCGAGGCGAGCAGGAAAACCAGATGGTATGTTTCAGAAAGCCAAGGGCACTATGAACATGAACAGAGGCGCGGTATATGAGGCGAAAGGGTCTTTTGCGAGATGATGGGATGGCGAGTGGCCAGAAGTCAGGGCAGGCGCGCCTTTGGCCACGCCCAGAAATACCGCGTGGTGGCTGTGCCGCCCATTTACGATCACGTCGCGTCGCTCTCCGCTCAGGTCGACGTCGCGCACTTGAGCCTGCAACCACTGGCACTGTGGATGCAATGGTGGTAGCGAGGGGAACGAAGCAACAGAGCTGATCATCGGACGGAGCGAGATGAGGCATGTATCTATTTCTACAGTTTTCTACACAAGAACACGTACTCGCGCTAAGAGACGAACAGCGGATCGTACAACACGGCGTTCACAAGCAGCCGGAGATAAAGCAACAGAGCGGGGCGGGCATTTTCGTACAACAGAACACAACTCCCTTCTTCCACCCATCCTAGATACAGCGTCCACAGAGGTATTCTTCGGGCGCACGCGCCCCACGGCCGGACGCATCGGTACGACCGACTGGCCGCAACTGCGGGGCACCGCGGACGTTGGTATGCGACCCGCGACGTCCGCGGCCGGAGGCGCCCTCCGCGTGAGCATGGAGGCCAGTCAGCCCTGGACGTTGAGCCCTCCGCGGGGGAGGCGCGGCTCGTTGGGTTCGTACGGCTCGCCGCACTCGTTGCGCATGAGGTCGTTGAGCCACGCGCCCTTGGGCTGCAGGCGCACGCCGCGCGAGACGTACATCACCGCGAGGTACATCCACGCGGCCGCGTTGCCCACCGTGCCGACCTCGTCCGAGACGTGCGTGCGCGCGTACTCCGACATCGTGTCGAACAGGTCGTCGTCCGTGAAGAGGTCAAACATGTGCTGCGCGACCGCCGCGTTGTCGCCCGGCTCGCACAGGTAGCCGCTCTTGCCGTGCTCGATCTGGAGGGGGATACCGCCCGTGCGCGAGGCGATGACGGGCTTGCCTGCGTGCAGCGCCTCGGAGACCTTCACTTCGAAGCCCTCGCGCGTGGACAGCTGGAGTGCGAACTTGGAGTTCTCCATGAGGGCGTTGAGCACTGCAATAACAGATCAGTTTCGATCTCTGCCTGGAATGTGCGTGGATACTGACGCTGGTCGCTGGGCGGGCAGCGCATGACAACAAAGTCCTTCGCGTACTGCGGGTACTTGTTGTGGATGAGCTGCATCGTCTCGTCGTAGATGATGCTCGCGTCGGGGTCGTCGACCGCGCCGTGCCCGCAAATGAGCATCTGCGGCGGCTCGGTGCTGGGCTCCTTCTCCTCGAGGAGCTTGCGGAAGCGCGCGTACGAGTCGATGACGTTCGGGATACCCTTGGACGGGTCGAAACGCGCAATCTGCACGATGTAGTCGCGCAGCGGCCAGCCGAGCTCGTTCATCTTCTCCTTCACGCACAGCTGGCGGAACTCGCCCATGTAGTACTGCAGGTCCCAGTGGTCGAGCGGCTTGTTCAGACCATCAAGCCAGTCGGTCGCGGCGCCGAGGAGCGTGAGCTTCTCCGGCGGGACGTCGCTCGGAACGAACTTGTTGACGGGGTGTGAAATGAAGAGGTCCGCATGCTGGATGTTGTTCCAGAGGTACTTCCAAACCTCCTCCTGCGGCGAGCCGGCAACGTGCACCAGGTCACTCCGGATTTCGATGTGCGAGCGGTAGATGATTGGCAGGTCAGGGCGCACGCGCTTGATGAGGGGGATGAGCCCCGGCATCTGCGGGTCGTCTGTAAACAGAATAAAAGTGCGTGTTTCCGTTAGGTATTTATCCCTCGAGTCTGCAGCATTCCGACTGACCGATGAAGGCAATGTCGACACCACCCGGAGCTAGCGGGCCACCCTCTGCGGTCCAGCGAAGGCCGTTCTTGAGAATCCAGGCATCGAAGTTGTCCTTGGCCTCCTTGGTGAGGCGGAGGCTCGGGTCCGCGACACCTTGCAGGATGTTGTGGTTGTTCTTCGTCGTCCGGAAGACGGACGGCGACGGGTTAGGCACGTACCTGCGGAACACGCAGAGTCAGCTTCCGAACGACATGGTGTGCCTGTCCCTCTTCCGCTCGGAGAACGGGCCCGGAGGAAAGTACATCCGTGAAGGAGGTCTCCGCTCTCCGCCGGCGGGAGCAAGTGCTTCGATTGAATTCAGGGACAGGGCGGACTCACCATGCGGCATCGACGTCGAGGAGGTTGAAGAACCGGATGAGCGCGTGACGCATCTAGAGCAGTAGGTTCTCAGCGCCAGGCACAAAACGCGGCCGAGAGGGAGACGGGACTCACGAGGGCGACACCTCCTGTGTGCGGCGGAAAGCAAGAGCCCGATCAGATAACTCGACCCGATGCGAAGATCCAGAGAGATAGCGAGAGTGAGTGGCGGCGAGAAGCACAGGAAGCGATCAAACCCCGCATCACATGTCACCGAGAATCCGGGGAAGCTCGCGCTACCCCGCACTCCATGCACTTCATTTACCGGCGCCCCGGGAGAGACCGAGCACGGTGGGGTGCGCCGCTCGGGAGCACAACGGCGGCGCATACAGTCGCAAGGCGCGCCTTGGAGAACGAACACTCACCTCCCTGCGGAGTGGACGAAAAGAAGCCAATCTTGATCTTCTTCTCGCGGAGCTCGTCCGCGAGCTTGATGACGGAGTTCCAGGTGCCCTTGCTGTTACCCTTGCGGTACTCCTCAATGTCGTCAATCAGGTGGATCTTGCCCGCCGCGTCGACCATGACCTGGTTGCGCGCCCCGATGGACAGACGGGGGTTGTTGCCCGGGCCAAAGTACATGATGCACTTCCGGGCAGCCGAGTCGGCCTGCTCGTCGACCGTGCGCGGGATCGGCAGCTTCGACTGCGTCGCGGTCAAGTTCGCCTGCTGCCCTGCCGGCAGCTGGGTGGGGTCATAGTAGACCGTCGGCGTCTCAGCGCCAGAGGGCACATAAGACCCAGTCGTGGACGAGATGCGGTGCTTGATGTTGGGGCGAGTCACCGAGTCGGTGTGGAAGGGCTTGATGTTGAACACGATGGGGACGATGTCCAGGTCGAGCCAGAGGCGCGTGCAGAGGTTGGGTACCTGTCGAATGCGATCAGCGTCATGTCGTCCGCCCCAATGCTAGCGGCGTCCACAGATCCTCTGATAGAAGCGCGGACAGGGCCATTGCAATTGGTTCCCTACTCCCGCTGGTGGCACTTGTCACAGAGCGTGTATTCTGCCACCAGCCCAGGGACGGCCTTGCCAATCGCAGTTACGCGCGGATCGGACCTGGCTCGCTCGAACTCGTCGAAATAGCAGCCACTCCGGGCGATCCTTGTCGAAGCACCGAAATGAGGCCCAGCTGGATCCTCGCCGGGCCTCTGGCCCTTCGCTTAAGACGTAACCATAACGCGTCTGTCGGTCTGGCCTCACGCCTGTTCGCGCAAGGGCGAGACCGACGCCCGACGCGCATGTGCGCGCGTGCGTGTACGGACCGTGCAGATCATGGCGAGACGGACGTACCTCTCTGAGCAAGCTGACGGTGACACCGGCGCCGAGGAACTTGCACATGTGCTCGGTGGAGAACTTGCGGAGGAGGTCGAGGACATGCTTCTCGATGGTCGCGGCCTGCTCCTCGGGGTCGTTCGGGTTGTACGGGACGGTGGAGGAGGCGAAGTCGGTGTTGTAGACGGAGTCGTGGATGGAGATCGCGAGCTCCAAAGCGGTGTTGTTGTTGATCACGGTGCCTGCGATACCGGCCCACATGGGCTGGCGCGATCGGGCGATGGATGAGGATGAGGTCTGGCGCGGGGGCCGGGTAGATTAGATGGAGATGGACGCGTACCGTGAGGGAGGAGTAGGCCTGGACATTGGGCCGCTTGCTGGAGACGACGGAGGAGAGGCGACGGCGGATGGCGTCGGAGGTCTTGGACTGGAACTGGTGGGGAGGCATGGTGGGAGGACGGGAGGGGAGGGAGGGCGAGAAGGGTGGGGCGATAGCGGGGATTATATAGCGTCGAGCAGGCGTGGAGGCGCGTTGGGAGGCAGCGAGAGACAGAGGCAGGACTGAGCCAGGCCCGTCTATGACCGCCTCCAGCTCTGGCTCTCTCCCTGATGCACATGCGCCAGGCCGCTGCCCTATCCGCCCACGCAGGCGCCCCGCGCTTATGTCACTCCTCCGCTCGACTCCCTCTCCACAGCACTCCCCGCTCGCGCTCCGCCCTGTCGCGTCCGCACGCCCTCGCACACCCCGCGCGCGACCTCCGCGAACTCCTCTCAGGCAGGCGCCCCCGCGCGACACCCGCGATGCGCAATTATGCCCCAGAAAGGCACGCGCGGCGTGCGCCGCGCGCCCTGGTCCCACCCCCGCAGGCAAGCTTGAGAACTTCAAGTCACCCGCATCGCCTCGCGCGTCCCCCGCTTGCCAATCCCCCAGGTCATGAGTGCACCATCCCCACCGTTTGTCCTCCCAGCTGCCGTTACGACCTTCTGATCCGTCCGTGCCAGGTGCGTATCTCCCTCTCCGCCGCACGCGGTGTACAATGTATCCCTCAGGTCCCCCACCCGATCTATGACCACTCGCATCTAACAACGCATATAACTCATCCCCTGTCCTCTTCCATACGTTCATCCTTCCCTGTTTGCGCGCTCACCCCGTCGAGCGGTGTGAGCTCGCGCCACGAGCACCCATGTAGCAGAGGTTACACCTTCGGCCGTGCACTCCGAGTTCGCTCCTTCGCTCTCGTGGGCTTCAGGTGCCTGCAGACCGCCGCGGTCGCACACCGCGCGCGGCGCATGGGAAGCCGGGCCCATCGAGTGCCCGCCGAACCTCGACGTTCATGCCAACGCCCCTGCCAACGCCCTCCCTTGGCCTTCCCGCGCTCCCCCAAAGGCAACGCCGGCCACGCTCGACCTCCCCAGTGGGCCCATTCCGCCCTTGCACTAGAGGCAGGCGCGCGCTGTGCCACCGCACTCCCCACCGCTTCCCTCGCGCGCGGTCAGCAGACGTTCTCCGAAGCCGTTTCAAGGTCCGTTTGGCGTAATGCCCGCCACCCGCGCGCAGTTCCCTCCACGGACGATATTACAGAAGCACGCTTTGCCGCGCTGCTTTCCTGTTCGACGCTCGGCTGGGGACGACCCCGAGAACTGGGGGGGTGCGGAATCGCGCCATTGGGTGGCGGCTTGTGGCTTTGTGCAGACTGGGTACCCACGCGTGACCGCGTCTCGGCTAGTATATGAGCGCGTCGCGACGCGTGCTACAATCCACGAACCGCCCACCGCTATGCATAGACTCGAGATTGCCTCGCTTGGGCTTGACAGTGCGATCAACGTGATGCCATAGCTGCGTTCATGAGGGTTCTGACCGCGGAGAGGCATCCGAGATGTTTGGCTCTGCCGCTCTACCAGACCGTCACCCAGTACGGGATCGATGCGAAACTAACGTTGCTGTAACCAAGTATGTAGCGTATTCCTGGACTACGTAAGTAGGACAGGTCTTAGGGGGAGGAATCACGCTCGCAGTGACCGTCACGTCACGCTTTGTCATGTCACGTTGTGACGCTCAGAGGATTTGCCAATTTGGTCGTTGTTGAATGATGTAGAAGACTGGTGCTTCCCACGGTTTCCGGTTATAAGCGCAGGCTCTCCTTCGTCTCCCCGTTACCGCTCTTCCCTCGACTGTGCCTTTCCGCCTCTTGCCATTCTATCTGCTGCGTGACAATGCCTCACTCGATGTCCCATACGTCTTATGGTAGAGCTCTACGCACTGCCGGTATCTTCGCTGTTTGGCCTGACACCTTTTTCTTTGCAAGCTCGTCCGGATGCCGTTGGCCGTGCGCCCGTCGCCCTTGCTGGGGTCCGCGAAGATCTGGATGGTTCGGGTAAGTTTTGTATGTTGCTGTCTACGGCCCGTGTCCTCATGGTTGTCATTAGGGGGCCATTCCGGTCTAGGCACATGTGTGTCCTGCTTGACGGGTGCATGCCACGGTGCGTCATTCGTCGCGGTTCGGTTTCTGTGTCTGAATCATCGTACCAGATTCGGGGCTTGCATCGGGACAGGCCGCTCCCTCCGCAGTGGCGGAGAGTCGTGTTGGGTCAGGTATCAGTGCGGGTACGTGATGCTTTCTTGGTTCTCGGCAGCGCGCACTCATCTTTTTCTTGCATACTCGTGCTGGGGTACCACCCATGCCTATGACGTTGTATTCCGCTGTATTCCGTTGTGTTCCGCTATACACCATCATGTCATGCCCAATACCATCCTGAACCCCGCGTGCTGCTCTATACTTAACCTATCTGTCCTGAACAGTTGATGCCCTGTACCTGAAGACAGATGCGGGAGGCGTCAGTGCGCTGGCGCGCCGCATTACACCCATTCACGTGGACTCTATGTTCCAGTATAAGTCGTTCACGCGCGTCGAGCATAAGCAGGATTACGGTGATGGCAAGGCGGGCGACCTCATCGTGTACTGCTCGCTCATGGAAATAGTCAGTTTATACTCTCATTGGCGTGTTGGCCAGCTACGGGCCTTGGGTCGGGCGCATGGGTTACGTATGCCTCCTAAGCTTGATGTTGGAGCATTGAGAGGTATCCTACGCGGCCATGAATGTGTTGCGGGATGCCTGACTTTCGCATACATATTTGGTTTGTTAAGTGCTCCCCGACCCAACGCGTCGATCACTCGTCCGCCGCTACCACCCGCCCGAACCGCGCAATTGGCTGTCATCAATGCGCCGGTTTCGGACGACGATTATCTTGACATTGCGGATGCGGAAATGCGTCATGCCATGATACAAGAGTGGGAACAGGTTATGTCCTCTACATCGCTTACCGAGCTTGTATGCGCGGCTTGCGGGCGCAACACGCCATCGAAGAATATCACAATAGAGAAGTTGCGTAAGATACCCCTACACCTGTTGCGTAACGGTGCCCTGCCCGAGCATGTGCTACCCACAACGTACAATCGTGCTGCGTACGGCGGTGCTATCTTACACCCGAAGGGAATGACAAAACGAGACTCTGCCGGTGACCTGCAGCTTTGTAAGGAGTGTAGCACCGATCTGCATCGGTCCCGCCTGCCGAAATTTGCATTAGCTAACTGGTTATACTACGGCCACGATGAGCTTCCTACCGAGGTCCAGCGCGCATTCAGCGAAGCGACTCATTTCGAGAGGATGTTGATTTCCCGGGCAAGGGCTAGTAAGGTGTCATATAAGTTCAGCGAACTGAAGGGGCACCCCCTCGAGCACACAGATCCTGCTGCATCTCAAAGGTGCATCAAGGGAAATATTGCAGTTCACCCACAAGACGCGACACACCTGAATGATGTCTTGCCTCCTGGCTATGACGCCATCCATGACAGCGTATGTGCAGTGTTCGTAGGGGAGACAAAACCCACGTCACAGAACATCAAGGACTTGAAGCCTGTCATCGTTCGGAAGTCACGCGTCAAGACCATGATCGACTTCCTCGTCGCGCACAATCCTCACTATGCACGCACTGATCAATTCCGTGGTTTCAGCCAGCGGAACCTGGACGGCCTGTTCGGGAAGGACACAGGCGGGCAGGACGAGGGG